>JACXGI010007244.1:0-24505 GCA_016801175.1 Esox masquinongy
GAGGTTGGGGGAGGTTGAGGAATAGAGCACATAGAGAGTGGCCAGAGGGGGCCGTGTGATCAGTGAGCTCGACCTTTGGACACAGGGTCGCACAGCATGAAGGGTTTTATTTTGTATTATGGACGTTTTTTCTGTGTTCTAATTGTTCTTTGTTTATGACTGAGGATTTAATCTGGTCTTATTGTTGGTTTAAATTGTTCCTCCTCTCATGCTGTACTTTAGAGCTGTCATGTGGGCCATGGGAAGTAGGGGTGCTGCAGACCCCTCAGACCCCCCCCAAATAATTTGCTTCTGACCACCACAGATTATGCGGGTAGATTATGCGAGTAGATTATGCGGGTAGATTATGCAGATACATTATGCGGGTAGATTATGTGAGTAGATTATGCGGGTACATTTTGCGGGTAGATTATGCAGGTAGATTAGGCGGGTAGATTATGTGGGTAGATTAAGCGAGTAGATTATGAGGGTAGATTATGCGGGTACATTTTGCGGGTAGATTATGTGGGTAGATTAGGCGGGTAGATTATGCAGGTAGATTATGCGGGTAGATTATGCGGGTAGATTAGGCGAGTAGATTATGCGGGTAGATTATGCAGGTAGTCTGTTTATCAGTAATTATGGCCAGCAGGCATGAGTCGCCTGTGTGTTCTATAACCATTCAATTTCAGCACACTATTATCAAAACATCTTCCCACTGCCATGTTGGTGGAAACCATACTGACCATACCCTATCCTAAAACTACCCTATCCTATCCTAACCCTATGCTAACCCTAACCCTACCCAATCCTATCTCTACCCAACCCTATCCACTCCCTAACCCAACCTCACCCTAACCCGAACCAGGTCGGTTGTTGATAATATGACTATATATTAAGTTTCTGGGTTGGGTTTGCAGACTGATGAAATGTTACTGACCGTCTGACGAGCATCTGCACGCGGGTAACAGGACTCTCAAAAAATGTTTACTAGTAATATAATAGGTCTTCAGTTTTAAGACCACCTGACTTTTGTTGTATCATGAACAAAATGTTAGAAACGCCCAATTGTATGTACTGTATTTTTTCCATTCCCATTGTACATGGTGTCCTGACGGTTTCTCTGGTGTAGATAGATATGTAAGGAATGAGGAGCACTGCATGATTCATCTCCTGTTTTTAATTGGCTAACCGCTAATTGACGTCATCACCCCTTCCGTCATTCACAAGTGAGCCGATATGTGGTGAGTGTCTGAGTGTGAGTGTTGGCTGGCTCAGTAGGCGGGTGCTTCTCATATTTGTGGTGGATCACATGCACTGATTAATTCATGGCAGCTCCCAATGTTCTGCAGCGGAGGCTACATCCAACATGTTATTGAAAAACAGGGACAGGGAATTTTGTGCCCTTACAAAAGATGACATGAGACACTTGAGAATCCAATTTGTAATTACAGAGATCCTAATTATTTTTTTTTCTACTGATGTGTGACTACTGTGTATGTGTCTGTGTCCTGCCTCCGTTTTTCAAGACTATCACCTCTGGCCCCCATCCCTCTGGCCTCATGGGTGCCGTTATTCTAAAACAAAGACGTCACAGTATTGCCCCTGCATCACATCTGTGGGCTCGGATAAGACTGGCGTGTTATTTAGTCATCGTCGTCATGACATTTAGCGCCATTCAGCACCTCGGGGGTCAGACCTGTGGTATCACAGTCCTAAATCAATAGTGTAGTATTTATCTGAATGCTAGGTTTACTATCTCTGTAGTCAGGCTGTCTAATTGGCTTGGGACAGAGACATTAGCTGCCGTCTGTCAGGCAAATCCCTTGGTGACTGAAGGGGCCTGTTGGACTCGGTTGAGCACCAGGGCTTGTCGATCTGTAGATTGGTACCCTGGGAACTCTTGTAAAATCTACTCATGCGTGACTGTAACCACCTTTGGATAGAGGTATCGGCTAACTGGTGTATGACTGGTACACTTCTGTCCGCTGTCTGGGATCCTCTGACCTCTTCTGTCCGCTGTCTGGGATCCTCTGACCTCTTCTGTCCGCTGTCTGGGATCCTCTGACCTCTTCTGTCCGCTGTCTGGGATCCTCTGACCTCCTCCTTCCGCTGTGTGGGATCCTCTGACCTCTTCCTTCCTCTGTGTGACATCCTTTGACCGGTATCCTGCGCTGGCTGATCTGTGAGAGACCCGTGTGATGTTTAAGTGTGGTTATAGTGAGGCCTCTCATGTTCAGAAAGATGGCTGCCATTTCCAAGTAGCTTCCGATCCATCCAGATGGCGAGCTGCTCGATGCCCACCTCCTTCCGCTACCCACAGAGGGATGACCAGCACTTAGCGTCATTCGCTAGCTTACCCCTGGTTACCTCGGCCTGTAGTGGAGCTCCCATTTCACCCTTTGGAATGTTCACCTCGGCGCTCCCTCCAGTTCGGGTCCCGCTGTCCGTCTGTCAGGGGCTTTGATGTGTTTCATGATGGGTCGTCTCTGTGCTGACCCGATGAGGCCATCCCGGGAGAACACACTCAATGACTTCCCCTGTCCTCTTTCGCGGGGAAAAAAAAACTTCCACAACAGGCTGTGTGTGAAGGCATTCCCACCTGTGGCAGACCGGGCCTCAGATGGCTGAACGGACGTGTGAAATATAAGTCAAGGGGAGCCGGGCCTCAGAACTAGGCCAGCTGTGAGTGGAATACCACCTATGAGCCTGGGAAGCTCTGCTTAATCTAATACACGTGCTACATCCTGTCTGGGCCCGCCCACGGCCTGTCTTCATGTCTGTGCTGAGTGGTTGGGGTGGGGGGTGGTTAAGGTGTGTGTACCCGGGGCGCACGTCTCGTGTGGACAGCTGAGAAAGACCCGTGCAGCGCAACGATCCCAGGGCGCCGTCTCTTCTGTTCTGAGCTGTAAATGTTAGGCTGTCAGCTTGATGCGCCCCGGGAGAAAGACAGGGCACACTGTTCCTGTCGCCTGATCCGTCACCGGGGACGTTAGACTCTCCCTGCATAGAAACTGCGCTGCCCGGGCAGAGAATATGATATGAAGATGTATGGACCCCCAGACAGAGACATGATAGAGAAGAAGAGGTATCTGTCGAAAGTGGAGAATGTGTTGAACCCCAACCAATTTGTTATCAGTTTGACAAATGAATGCATTTTAATTCTGAAAGTGGAACGGCATGGTCAGCCTGGAGAGTGGGGGTATTTTCCAGGGTAGACACATACTAGGAAAGTACCCGGGCAGTTTTGGTGAGTGAGAGGGATGTTAAGACACTCTTTACTCTAATTGAGTCTCTAGTGAGTTGCTCATTGACCCCGCTATACCAGTGTGGTTATTTAGCCGGTTCTTCAAGGAGAAGAGGGCCTTTTGATTTAAATCCACCTTGAGTCTCCCAACTTAACAGAGGGGTAGAGGAGAAGAGAACCCATCTCTGGCTGACAACGGTGAGGCTGGTTTATTATAAGAGGAGAGCAAGAAGGACACTGCTTGGTCCTAATGGTGTAACCCGCTAATACCTATCCTGCCTACCTGGTATTTAGCCCTAGCCCTCCTCCCACGACCAAAATTAACCAGGCTTTGATGGCTTAAAATTAATTACCTAATTTTGCCAGCCTGCATTGCTCTCTGAAACTCCCGTTAAGCTGCCCATTGACACTTAGCAGCAAATTAAGGGTATTGTGAACAAGTCTTCTGCGTTAATTGTGAAACTTCTTCAAAGTTTGCATAGATCTTAGTCCAGGATTTCTTCTCAGGCTTGACTTTCTCTAGCTTCTGCTTTTTATAATTGGCCTGGTGGTCTGTGTTAATTAACTGCTTTTGTTTGAGCACTATTGATGCCAGCTCAGTTGAGTTTAGCCAGGTTCACTTAATTACAGTGTAAGGGCCATGGTTCCACACTCTCTGTGCTGGTTAGCGGCGCTTGGTGACTGGCACCCTGATTAGCAGAAGGCCCAGGGCCAGATGGGGTCTGTGTAGGGCCTAGCTGGTCTCCTGAGGAGAGGTTAAGGAGCGGGATCAGGCCCTCCCTGGGTGCTGCTAGCTGGCTCTCTGCCACCGTGTCATCCATCCTGGGGCCCTAATCGAGTTATCATATCAACAAATCTCTCATCAGGGGCCCCGGACCTGACACTCCCAGAAAGAGACCCAGAGGGGGACGACAAATTTCCAGCAGCAGGATGTTGCTAAGAGAGGGGCCGGGGCACCTGTAGAGGTCATCTTGCCTACCCATGAGAGAATGCTCCCGCTGGGCACCACACTGCTCCCTGGCCCTGGTCCGCTGTGGAGCTCCAGAGTGCAGAAGCCGGGGCCATAGTTACAGAGACACACAATGGACGGGCAGCACAATGGGAGCACTATATCACATGGCCTGTCAATACATTTAAAAGCAACCCACGGACAATTAGCTGAAAGGGCGCCCAGGTTTCATGGCCAAAGGCTTCGGCACCACAGGTCGGAGGAGACAAACTGTCCACCCACACATAAGCGGCAGCTGGCGATGCTGCCTGGAGAACACATTCAGGAACTCTCCGGGACCATCCATTGACCTCTAAGTGTGTCTGAAAAATAAGACACATGCTGGGCTGCTTTGCGCAGGGCCTCGCGGTACTTTATGACCTGGTAAATGAGGGACAAGTCTCCAGTCCAAAACTGTGGCTTTTTGTGACAGTATTAACAACGCATTGTTGGTTTCTATGTTTCGGGTCTTTGGGTTTTTTAAATTTTGTTTCACAACATGTTTCCTTTTTGGATTTTATTAAGGATTCAAGCCATTTGCTGTAGTTTCCTGGAGGTAACTTTTGAAAGTTAGTTTCCTCAACAAGTATATCCATTATTGTTGTTAAGCTAAACAAGGCTGAAGTGAGTCATCTTAACATGCTGGACATTATAATGTCTCCCGCGATTTGATTTAAGCAAGTTCATTTGAAAAAATATATTATTTGCAACTTGCATGTAGTCTTAACATGTTCCAACATGAAAAAAACAGATGCCATCTTTTATTTAGTCAACGGGGAAAGAAGTCCATCTGTTCGTAATAGCCTTAGAAGAACAAAATGCCCTTTAGGGCAATCAAAGCCTGCCTGCCTTCTACAACCAGAAAAATTGCAAGGCTCTAAAGTGTCCCAGTCTGATGGATTCACTTAAATGGGTTGGCAAACAACAAACAGTTCTAACAGGATGAGACATGAAGATCTTCTTTAATTCTGGCGACAGATAGACTCATGAAACCACATTTTTTTAAAGATGTGAATTAGACGTTGATGCATCAAAGCCGGTTGGTTTTGTTGATTAGCGGAAGGGTTCAGGGGATACATGTTAAAGGGAAAATCATAAAAGATGACTCAACGGTTTCATATTTGTTGTATTAAAAGAGTGGACGGCTCCCGGGGCAGGATAAGCATGAACACATTATGGTTTGAAAAGAGCTGCATCAGAACCAGGCCTGAAATGACCACAACCCTGAGAATGACATGGATCTGACCCATCTATAAATCACCCCCCTCAGCCGCTCCGTGGATCGCCTTATTGGTCAGGAGCCCAGCCTGTGTCCGGATGGGGCCCTGACCTATGACCCCTGGCCGGAGCCCCTCGGCCAATGGGGCGAGGCGGTCAGCACTGCGACCCAGGCATCCTGGGCTACCTGCTGGTCTGGGACAATGCAATTGGCTACAGCCTTCAGGATGATGAAGCACAGGGAATTCTCCACGCTGACCACTCCAATGGCTGCTGCCCACTGCTGCCATCACTGCCGGACCATGGATCGGTGGCACATAAAAATGTTCCTTTAGATATTATCTGACAGCCGCCTTTTTTCCCCTTTTGTGTCTGCATTGTGTTTTTAAGTTTGGATGCTGCAACTTGAGTCTTTTCACAGGGTCAAGGATGAGGGCAGTCGGGTTTCAGAGATCTTTGTATTTGAGCTTCTCTGCCTCCATATGCTGGTATAGGTCCTAAATGAGAATTGAGCTGCTTTACAATGTGATCAAGTCCCATTAAAGTAGTCTTTACTCCTAGAAAACCTATACAATTACTATCTCAGTTTTTTTCTTTTCTTCAGCCAGCCGTTACAAACTTCAACTAACTTTAACGACTGCAAGCAACAAATGCAGTCAGTGTGAGCATGCTGATATATTCATGGCCAAACCACCTTAAAGTTACATCGAACCAAACACTCTTGACCACTAGGCTACCCTGCCCTTCCCTGTGGTTTTTCAGATGTCCAGCGGCTAAATTAGTTCACCTTCGTAATGGCCGGTTTCCCTCTTAAAAAAAAGCAGAAAGTGTCACTGTGGGAGAATATACAGCTCCGGAAAAAATTAAGAGACCACTGCACATTTTCTTTCCTTTCCAAAAAAGTTGAAAAGGACAGTTTTGAGTGAGGAACAGAAGCGTTCAATTTGCAGTGGTCTCTTAATTTTAACCCTTCTTTTCCTCACTCAAAACCTTCATTTTCGACTTTTTTGGAAAGGAAAGAAAAAGCTGCAGTGGTCTCTTAATTTTTTCCGGAGCTGTATATAAAACCTGTAGCTTAAGATAATACTCTTGTCTAATCTTATTTTGCTAGTTTAGGCTACAGGAAACCCGAACAGGATTATCTCTACTGGTAGCCTGTAGACCATTTATGAGTAGTTAGGGTTGGGCTGGGTTGGGTTAGGGTTACTTATTTTGAAGTAGTCTCATGCTGAATTGGTTGGAGACCCCTGAATTAGCATGAATGTGGCTTGAATAAAGGCTTTTGAGTTTACAAACACCTCAGATTATATCAGGGTCCTCTGAGGACCATCATTCTCATGTAGAGAGTCCATCATGTTAGATGATGAAAAGCAGCCGGCTTATTGACGCCCCTGACTGTATTTGTGTTTTCTAAATAATCTACTGCGAACCAGTTGAAGGTACCCCACCACTCAGTCCCACTCGGATGATCCAAACGTGGAGTGGACAGACCAACATTTCCGTCCCACTGTTTTCTCCTCAGCATGGCCTTTGGTTCATGCTGTCAGCATAACTACTGACATTACCCCAGACTAACAATACCTCTACAGGAACCTGCTCCCATGTGACCGCCCTCCTACGTTTCCATCCTGATGAGCGGTACTGGTCCCACGCAGCTCACTCTCTTTCTTTACTAAGGTGTGTCGGAGTGTAAAGACACGCAGGTGTTTCCCTCTCGTTGTACCCCCGCCTGACAGAAGCCCCTGGGTTCTATTCAGTGAACATCCTCTCGACCCTGCGGGGTTAAACTCCCAGTGCAGATAACTGTGACTTGTCTGGGGACCTGTCCTGGGCTCCTTGGCTTAAGCAGGACTCAGTGAATTTCCGTTGGTTTGCGTTTGCATTACGGAGAAGCATGAGAAAGGAAACTAGATCCGCTTCATCTGAGAGTTCACCGAGTGTCTGTCTCGGTTACTCGGTTATTGAGGAGATGACGTGAATATGATAGGCTGGGTGGTTTCTGTGAGAAACGAATGGCAGGGAATTTCTGTAATAGAAAACATATCTTCATGTTGAGATTCTTACTTTTTTAACTGCCTTTTCCATTTAAATTCAATGAGTCATTCTGGAAAAAATCTTGAAACATACAGCATGAAATGGAGTATTGTGTTAGCCTTAAAAAGACCAAGGGTTGTCTTTAAAGCGTATTCAGTCTGCACCAGTAGAGACAATCACTCATCTCTGGATGAGGTTAGGCGTGAGGTCTTGGCACATTGCTTCGGGCTTCACATGAGGCACAATATCCCCTATGTCACAGGATCCCAATTCCATCGCCCCCAGATGGAGAGAGAGACCGAGGTGGGGACCTGACAAAGTGTCCCAAGCTGGAAGGGCCACCGCGAACTAACGATGGTAGCATCTGCCGGCTTTGTCAATGCAGTAGTTTCATGGAGGAATATGGCGCCACGCCGGTTGCGGGCATCGACGAGGACAGAGATGGATGGGAGAGGTCATGGTCTCCCTCCGGCCAGAGTCGCAGGGTCTTATCTCTGAACCCCAGCGGCCAATCAATTGGCTGCGGAGCATTAGTCATTGGCAGGGACAGGCTCTGCGCTTTCATCCCCCATCGGGCTCATGGGCGGTGCATTGTCCACCTTCATCTCAACGGAGATGGATGGAGGCATTAGGAAAGATGTGGTGGGTGGAGTGGCCCGTTGAGCTGCCAGCAAGAGGGTCTGGAGACAGACCTGAACAGAGTGTGTGGTGGTTGCAGTGGAGGGGGTTAGGGTGAAGATATATTTGGCTCTGAGCAGGGCTGGATGGGCTGCAGACCTGGGACATGGCGCCCCACAGGGTGGCCATTAGGAAAGAGTACGAGCCCAGAGGAAGTCAGTTCCAGTACAGAATCCCGGGATTCCCTGAGCCCCTGTGATTCAGGCAGGTGCTTTGGTAGTCAGAGGAACACAATTAGCCTGTCCCTGGGCTCAGCCACTTTTGTTTCCCCCTAAGCCCATAGGAGCATTAACTCCCGCCACATTAACCCGAATGTAAAAGTCAGCAGGGATGTCATTTTCGGCTTGGTTAAGGTTATTGTCTTGGTTTGTCTGTAAAGACATTCCTAACAAGCAAAATCCGGATTTAGACCCATGGATCTTTTTAGTCAACGTCAACAATGATGCCTAAAAAGAGGTGGCAATTCATGCAAAGTTTGTAAGATGTTACAAGTTGCTTGACCGACCAGGTCTCCATTCCTGGTGATTTTTGTTTCTTCTAACGATGTTTCAACCCTGGATTCAAGGACCATTCTGTTTGACTTTATCTATCGACCTAGTTGACTCATTCCCATCTACATTGGCCTCTTCATCTCCCAGTCTTTATCCTGTTGACATCTGCTGCCTCTGTTCAGAGCCGATCTTCATGGCCTTATGTCTTAATCTGGTCCTTCTACTCACTTCTGCCACTAAAGCCAAGGTTTGAACGTCTGCATTAGAGTGAATTAATTGTGTGCTAAGCAGAGTGGAATTAACAGCTTGCGCTGAAATCTGTGGTCAGACGGGCTTAGTCCCTCACCGATCCCCTGATCCTGCTTGCTACAGGAGCTTGGCTGATTTTCAACGTTGAAATGATTGTGTGGTTTCAGGCCCTTGTCTCTGCCTCTTTTGTTTTTTGGGGGGGCTGAGGGATTTCTCCTTTTGTCCCATTTTGCGTTTCTCCTTTCAGTCAGTATCACAGCTCAGGACACAGGGTGACCCTTGTCTCCACAGGACCCTACTGTAAAACAAAACACCAACAGCAACCAGGACACAAGGCTTGGAAGACTTTAGAAAAGAGTAAAACCTTCCACAGTTTATTGCACACTGGGACAGATTCCAGAGGGTGACAAGTTAATGGTTTATTTTGTTTGTCTCATAATTTTTCACATCATACATTTATCTTAGTTTGATACAATTATCCTAGTAGTTACAGCAAGGACCTGTAACCGATAGGTTTCTGGTTTGAATCTCAGAGCTGATGAGATGAACAATCAGTTGTGCCCTTGAGCAAGGAACTTAACCGATTCTCATCTGCTATTGGTTGCTCAGGATAAGTGTGTCTGTTGAGTGACTGTATTTTAAAAGGATTGAAACAGAAATACATGTCTTTACTCTAGTGATATTTTACTGAAAAGTGGAATGTTAAGATGTATGGCTAATCTGTATACTTTTCCTGGGTGGAAACTAATTAGCCAGTTGGTAAATGTATTTTGGGCTGTGATGTCTGAGTAGGGGTTTCCAGTGTGGTTGGCCTCCCTGGGAATCCTCAACATCTGTCCCCTTTAAAGATGCTGACTGATTGAGAACCAAGAATAGAGCTAATATACGGCCAAACAATTGCCCCTGAACTGCTTTGATAATGATTTTATGGTCTCTGGAAGGACACCTTGCAAAATAAAACTACAGGATCCTCACAAAAACCTTACATGGTTGTAAATATGTATTAACCAGAAAATGGGCCTTGTTTGGCATCATTTAGGAAAACAAAGGCCAGCTCTTTCATGGGGGGTTGAGATGCGATGGGAAAGACAGAATTCTACTTAGCTAATGAGTTGCCCCATAGAGATGTTAAGAGGTGGGTCTTTAGGGAGAAGTGATTGCCCTGCTGGTTGGGCCTGATAAACTGTAAAGGGTGTGGGTCTGGGGCTCTTTGGCTACTGTCCATTGTCGCCATGCAAATCCAGTCAGGGACAGTTATGTTCCAGGGTGTTTTTATTGTGGAGTTGAGGGTAGAAAGTCATTAAAAAGGGGAAAGCTCTTCGATCAGGCTGAGAGGAGAAAGAGTCTTTGTTAAATGTTACCTCTTTTTTGAGGGTTTGTGGGTCTCAAAGGGAAGGACACCTCCGTTCCCGTAAATAACATAAAACCTTGAACAGTCAGGAGCAATGGAGGGCCAAACAATTCACCTCAGGGCCCTTCACGCAATGGCACTTCTCCAGTGGCACCTCCCAACCACTCTGGCCATCTTAGTCTCTTCCGTAGCTCCCTGGGAGCAAGAGGCCAGCCAATATGAAAGGGGACATAGTACCCTTGTTTGAAATGGCTGCTACATGTTGGGAGATCAACATCACAGCATTATGGACTACAGGTGAAGACATCTCTCGACGAAATGGTCGCAAAGAAGGTCAACTGGGTCTAGAATTCAGTGCAGAGGCTTGACTGGGTGTAGTCACACAACGATATGTTGTACATTTAGAGATGTACTGTTTGCATTGCTTGGAGACAGTTCTTCCAGCAAAGCATTTCTTTTAAAACAATTGATTAAATATCTTATTCTGTCTATTTCACAATGTGACCGCTAAGCGCGTGTGCTCACTTTTAATTATTGCAATCATTTTCCCTTTGTTGTATCAAACTTAAACCACGGATTAGCCCTTTAATAAGCCAATCCCTGCACTGAATTTTATGCCTGAATTGGGGGATATTTGTGTTTTGAGCTGAGAGAGATGAAGACTTGTAGAATATATCTCCGATTGAAATGTAAAGTAGCGATTTGCAATTACCCATAACCTCAATGCGAACCTCGCCTGAAACAATACAGCTATTTTCAAAGGCTTGAGAAGCCCATCCCTGAGAGGCAGTGTGAGATAACAACCAACCATCATTAAAGGTAATGGGCAAAGAGGAGTACTTTCATCTAGCCTGCCGTGGTACGGCATTTTCCTAAACACATTGTGCATTATGCTTTTTGAAGTGAAGTAAAAACATTTAGCATTAAAAGAAGCAGGTTGTTTGGACTATTTGAATATAAATTCTTTAAGGTCAATATAAATATATATTTTTAAACGTTTATATGGTAATTGCTCGATGGATGTTTTGACACCAGTGCTTTAGAAATTACCATATGTTTTAGGAATTGTCGTTCTTTTTAAATGTATTTGTCTCGACTAAATAATCTAGGCTGGTGTGTTTTCAGCTGGGCAGGTCTCTGAATGGGCTGTGGTCTCTGTTTTCTCAGTTTCTACTCAATGGATTTGTGTTGCTGTAATGAAGATAGAAGCGTTGTAAACTGACCTGGCCTGGTGGTGGACTAGTCCCAACCTGCACTATGTTGTAGGGTTCAGCAGACTCCTGTAGATATCTGTATGGTCATGTCCCTGTCCAAGCACAGAGGACGACTGCCTGCAAATAGACACTTGTCCCTTTGGGAGGTCTCCTGGCAGTGGGGATTAGTCAGGTGCACTGTTTAAGTTTAATTGTGTGTCTGTGTGTGTGCTGGTGTGTGCGTGTGTGTGTTACATACACCTAATCTCTCCCCCCTGACTCACCAAAGGGCTTGGTTTTACTCTGGTTTAGATGTTTTCGGCTCTCCTAATTACAGCCTTTTATGGCTTTGTGTCCGCACGGTGTGAAAGCCATGCTTGGCCCTCTCGAGAGCGACTGGTCAATCCCCTAAAATCTGGTCGGCCAACGTCCATGGCATGAGGTGGGATGGGGCCAAGCTGCTCACTCTATCTGTGTCTCTGATGTGTTTGCACTCTCCATCCCCTCTGTCAACAGAGAGTCCTCTCCGAGACTCCATCGTCCCTCACAATACGAGCCGCGCTCCTTTGTCTCTAATGAGCTGGACCAGAGAACATGGAGTCAGGTCATCCTATCCTGTTCCGTTCAGAAACGTTCTTAAGGCATTTGTTTGATGTCGGGTGAGCTAGTCTTTGTGGGGTTCTAAGCCTGTTTCAGGACGGGCCCTGTATGGCTTTGTTGTGTTTCTCGTGTCGGACCTGTTTGCATGTATTTGCATATTCTCATTGTCCCGGTAATGAGAGATCTGCCGTTTTTAAGGCTATGTACGTTGTAAACAAGCAAATGTGGAACCTGTTGATCAAGAGATGAATGATAAGCAGTAGATACTACCATTTTGCATAGTAATAGGTTGTTTTTTATTTTATTTTTTACAAATGTTGTTTTACATGATTGATAAAACAATATTTCTCATGCTTTTTGTGCGTATGCAGCAGATATATGGTAAGAAATATGTTTGCCATATATTACTAATTGTAATAAAATATCTGTATTGAAATACTGTACATATAGAATCACGAGAATTGAAATATACATTGTATTGGCATTTAGGTTTCATGATATTATTTTATAATGAGATCCCTGCAAACAACAGTCTTAATTTAACGATTCACAGTCCACATTAACACGTGAATATTCATGAAATTACATATTCAAATTACAATCCTAAATTAACGATTCACTGTCCACATTAACATGTGAATATTCATAAAATTACATATTCATTTCCTTGAAGTGTTTCCTTAGAAAGGAAAGTACTCAGAAATAAAAACTAAACTTTACTTGACCAAATGAATATTCTTCACCCTTAATTTGCAATTTCAACTGACCTAATATATATCATTGTTTTGCGATGGATGTGCTATTGGTCATTTAGCAATTTTGAGTTTACGGACCTATGTGCTCAAGATATACAAAATAACAAATGATTTACATTACATTAAAATCAGCCATTAATGAGTACATTTAAAGGCATTGTAAAACATGTATGACTTGGATAAAACGATCACCCCAATTAATTAATTGAACGTTTTTCTTTTTCAATACATTTCTCCCCAAGGACGTAGCTCACCACGGACGTAGCTCACCACGCACGTAGCTCACCACGGACGTAGCTCCCCAAGGACGTAGCTCACCACGCACGTAGCTCACCACGGACGTAGCTCCCCAAGGACGTAGCTCACCACGCACGTAGCTCACCACGGACGTAGCTCCCCAAGGACGTACCTCACCACGCACGTAGCTCCCCAAGGACGTAGCTCACCACAGACGTAGCTCCCCAAGGACGTAGCTCACCACGCACGTAGCTCACCACGCACGTAGCTCACCACGGACGTAGCTCACCACGCACGTAGCTCACCACGGACGTAGCTCTACGGAAGAGAAATTCCACCACAACATGTGAAGGGTTCGGCACATGCTGCTTTTCTGTTTTTGTTCAGTGTGTTTCTAACAATACTGATGAGGCCTTCTGGGGCGTTTCGACATGCAATGGCCTTACATAGAAAACATTCACAATAAAGAAGAATATTGTGATTGTTTGGTGCTGATGGCGGAGGCCTGTATCTAAGGTCAGCTCTCTCCACACCTTCTCTCTTCAGTAGTTTCCCTTAAGTCCATGGTACATCTCAGCCAAAATGGTGTCAAACTAACTTTTAGTCCATCTCTTGTGGGCTTGTTCCTCCCCAAACTGGTTTACCTCACTTTAACTTGAACGGCAGCCTCCTAAGTGTTTGGATGTAGTGTGAATGATACCAGTGATAGAGATCTTAGTTATTTTCCATTATGTGTTGATAGCTGTTTTGAAGAGGAAGGTCAGGCTGTTAGTTCAAAATGCAAATAACCGCCCATGTTCCCCCTCCGGGGAGACAACACGGCCTCTGAGGCATCAGTGAGTCAGACAGAATGCCAGCAGACGAGTTGATAGGAGCTGGTGTTTGGAAAAGGAAGCAGTTTCTTAGCACTCACTTACCCTCGAGGTGTGAAACACATTAACACCTTCTGAACAAGCGGACACACACACAGACACACACACACACACCCACACACAGACACACACACACACACACACACCCACACACAGACACACACACGTGGACAGACCCAGATTTGAAGGTTTTACAGTGTCAGTGGGCTCTTGGTTTGAACCCAATCACTGTTAATTTATACCTGTCTACATGGTGACGAATATAGCACCATTTGTAGGCGGCTGATAGGTCTTTCTGTAACAATGCACTTGACAGCATACATCTATGACTGTATAATATATATTTATTACTGAATGATATATACCTACGACTGTATAATATATATCTATAACTGATTGATATATATCTACGACTGTATAATATATATCTATAACTGATTGATATATATCTACGACTGTATAATATATATCTATGACTGAATGATATATACCTACAACTGTATAATATATATCTATAACTCATTGATATATATCTACGACTGTATAATATATATCTATAACTGATTGATATATATCTACGACTGTATAATATATATCTATGACTGAATGATATATACCTGCGACTGTATAATATATATCTATAACTGATTGATATATATCTTCAACTCTAAAATATATGTCTATGACTGAATGATATACAGTATCTCACAGAAGTGAGTACACCCCTCACATTTTTGCAAATATTTGATTATATCTTTTCATGTGACATCACTGAGGAAATGACGGTTTAGACATTAATGGCTGTGTGTTGTGTTATTTTGAGGGGACAGCAAATTTACACTGTTATACAAGCTGTACACACTACTTTAAATTGTAGCAAATTGTCATTTCTTCAGTGTTGTCACATGAAAAAATATAATCAAATATCTACAAAAATGTGTGGGGTGTACTCACTTTTGTGAGAGACTGTATATCTACGACTGTATAATATATATCTATGACAGAATGATATATACCTACAACTGTATAATATATAATTATGACTGTTTGATATATATCTATGACTGTATAACATATATCTATGACTGAATGATATATATCTACGACTGTATAATGTATATTTATGACTGATTGATATATATCTACGACTGTATAAAATATCTCTATGACTGAATGATATATATCTACGGCTGTATAATATATATTTATGACTGATTGATATATATCTATGACTGAATAATATATAGCTCTGGAAAAACTTAATTTTACTTTAAAAAAATTACTTTTTTTATAGTTTTACTATTCATAGGTATGTGTTTGAGTGAAATGAACAGTTTTGTTTAATTCTATAAAGTACTGACAACATTACTCCCAAATTCCAAATAAAAATATTGTCATTTAAAGTATTTATTTTTAGAAAATAACAACTGGTCAAAATAACCAAAAAAAGATGCATTGTTTTCAGACTTCAAATAATGCAAAGAAAACAAATTCATATTCAATTTTCCGCAACAAAATACTAATGTTTTAATTTAGGAAGAGTTCAGAAATCAATATTTGGTGGAATAACCCTGATTTTTAATCACAGCTTTCATGCGTCTTCGCATGCTCTCCACCAGTCTGTCACATTGCTGTTGGGTGACTTTATGCCACTCCTGGCGCAAGAATTCAAGTAGCTCGGCTTTGTTTGATGGCTTGTGACCATCCATCTTCCTCTTGATCAAATTCCAGAGGTTTTCAATGGGATACAGGTCTGGAGATAGGGCTGGCCATGACAGGGTCTTGATCTGGTGGTCCTCCATCCACACCTTGATTGACCTGGCTGTGTGGCATGGAGCATTGTCCTGCTGGAAAAAACAATTCTCAGAGTTGGGGAACATTGTCAGAGCAGAAGGAAGCAGGTGTTCTTCCAGGATAACCTTGTACTTGGCTTGATTCATGCGTTCTTCACAAAGACAAATCTGCCCGATTCCAGCTTTGCTGAAGCATCCCTAGATCATCACCGATCCTCCACCAAATTTCACAGTAAGTGCGAGACACTGTGGCTTGTAGGCCTCTCCAGGTCTCCGTATAACCATTAGACGACCAGGTGTTGGGAAAAGCTGAAAATTTGAATCGTCTGAGAAGATGATCTTACTCCATTCCTCTACGGAATGACTAAAAAAAGATGCATTGTTTAGCCTTGTAGCTTCCTATGTTTTTATCCCATTTTGAATCTTTAGGTTTTCTTATTGTATTTTTAATTATTATGATGTTTTCATTTGAGTATTTGTTTTTAAGTCATTGTATTTTTTATATATATTTTTTTATTTTTCTTTGTAAAGCACATTAAATTACTTTGATGTATGAATTGTGCTATACAAATTAACTTGCTTGCTTGCTACGGTCCAATCCTTATGGTCTTTTGCAAACTTCAGCCTGGCTCTTCTTTGCTTCTCATTGATGAAGGGCTTTTTTCTAGCTTTGCACGACTTCAGCCCTGCCCCTAGGAGCCTGTTTCAAACCGTCCTCGCCGTGCACTTCACCCCAGCTGCTGTTTGCCATTGTTTTTGTAGGTCACTTGATGTCATCCTACGGTTGTTGAGTGACATTCAAATGAGTTGACGGTCATCTTGGTCAGTGGACAGTCGTTTTCACCCTCTGCCAATGTGTTGCTTTGTTGTCCCCAATGTCTGTTACTTGACCTTGTTCTTATGAAGCGCCATATTTGAAATTTTCAGGATGGACGCAACCTGACGCTCACTGTATCCCTCTGCCAGGAAAGCCAGAATTGAACCCTTCTTTTCCTCATTCAAAGCTTTTCTTTTCAACTCTTTTGTCATGCTGAATAGTTTTTTTTTTAGTCAAATTACCTTTGAGGTACTACTTGCACTGTTTTTGCCATCCAGCTGGTCCTATTGCAAGAGGATAGTGATGACCACAGCAGTAGTTTTTATACTTTTCCTTGTTAAAATAGATTTGGTTCAGGTAATCACCTAATCAGTACCTCATTAAGTAAAATGAGGTGTGCCTGTGTTGGAATTTAACGGACACTGGAATGGAATGGCTGCCATACATGTAGAGATGCTGATTTAAGAAAAATTAGGAGTGGTCTCCTAATTTTTTTCAGAGCTGTATATATATATACTGTATAATACATATCTATGACTCATTGATATATATCTACGACTGTATAATGTATATCTATGACTGAATGATATTAATCTACGACTGTATAATATATATTTATGACTGATTGATATATATCTATGACTGAATAATATATATCTATGACTAAATGATATATACCTATGACTGTATAATATATATCTATAACTGATTGATATATATCTACAACTGTATAATATATATCTATGACTGAATGATATACACTACCATTTGAAATCACTTAGAAATGTCCTTGTTTTCTATGAAAACATACATGAAATTAGTTTGAATAGGAAATATAGCAAAATGAATAGGAAATAGAGTAATTGACAAGGTTAGAAATAATGGTATCGTCAAAGAATTCGTCAAAGAATCCTCCATTTGTAGCAATTGCAGCCTTGCAGACCATTGGCATTCTAGCTGTCAATTTGCAGAGGTAATCTGAAGAGATTTCGCCCCATACTTCCTGAAGCACCTCCCACAAATTAGATTGGTTTGATGGGCACTTTTGACATACCATACGGTCAAGCTGCTCCCAAAACAGCTCAATAGGATTGAAAACCAGTGACTGTGCTGGATTGAAAACCAGTGACTGTGCTGGCCATTCCATTATAGACAGAATACCAGCTGACTGCTTCTTCTGCAATAGTTCCATAGTGTGGAGCTGCGCTTTGGGTCATTGTCCTGTTGTAGGAGGAAATTGGCTCAAGTCAGTCTCCATCCAGAGAATGGCATGGTGTTGCAAAATGGAGGGATAGCCTTCCTTCTCCAATATCCCTTTTACCCTGTACAAATCTCCCACTTTAACACCACCAAAGCACCCCCAGACCATTACATTGCCTCCACCATGCTTGACAGATCAAGCACTCCTCCAGTGCTCCTCCTTCTTTAATCAGCACAACAGTTTTCAACTGTGCTAAGATATTTGCAAAAGGGTTTTGTAAGGATCAATTTGCCGTTTAAAATGATAAACTTTTAAACGGCAAACACAATGTGTCATTGGAAAACAGGACTGTTGGTATGAATTTGGATGTTTAGTTTTTCACTATCTAGTAACACAATGGATGCTTATCACCCTTTCAGTTGATAATCAATTGTTCTCATCACATGTGCTTTCTCAAGCAAACAAGCGGTTATGTGTGTGTGTGTATGTGCATGTGTGTGTGCATGTGTGTGTGTGCATGTGTGTTGCATGTGTGTGTGTGTGTGTGTGCACACATGTTTGTGCATGTGTGTGTGTATGCTTGCATGTGTGAGTGGGTGGGTGGTTTGTATTTGAGTGTGTGTGTACATGTCCATGTGGGACTGACATTACCTGTAACTAACATGACATTACCTGTAACTAACAGCACATTCCCTGTAACTAACAGCACATTCCCTGTAACTAACATGACATTACCTGTAACTAACAGCGCATTCCCTGTAACTAACAGCACATTCCCTGTAACTAACATGACATTACCTGTAACTAACAGCACATTCCCTGTAACTGACATAACATTACCTGTAACTAACAGCACATTCCCTGTAACTAACATAACATTACCTGTAACTGACATGACATTCCCTGTAACTAACATGACATTCCTTGTAACTAACATGGCATTCCCTGTAACTGACATGACATTTCCTGTAACTGACCATGACATTCCCTGTAACTAACATGACATTACCTGTAACTAACAGGACATTCCCTGTAACTAACTGGACATTCCCTGTAACTGACATGACATTTCCTGTCACTGACATGACATTCCCTGTAACTGACATGACATTCCCTGTAACTAATAAGACATTCCCTGTAACTAACAAGACATTCCCTGTAACTAATAGGACATTCCCTGGAACTAACAAGACATTCCCTGTAACTAACAAGACATTCCCTGTAACTAACATGACATTCCCTGGAACTAACAAGACATTCCCTGGAACTAACAAGACATTCCCTGTAACTAACATGACAGTCCCTGTAACTAACATGACATTCCCTGTAACTAATATGGCTCTGTGTATCGAACCAGGGCTGTTGCTAGTGATAATAAATGTGAGATGTTTTTAGTTGCTTCCACCCCAAAAAAATCTGATTCTGTTTCTACATAGAGCAGGACCAGACTTCACACGTCCCTGGTCATTCCACTCCAGTGCAGACTCCATCTTCAGACCTGATTAGCTGTGGGGAGTATCCCTCAGAAAAGTGCACCACATAACCTTGGGGAGGTAGTATGCAGCAGTTAACATTTTCACCTCTTTACCCTGTAAATAAATACATCTCAGATGCAAATCTGGTTGAAAGTTTAGTTCATCTAGATAACACTTTTGCAGTCTTAATAGGCTCTGTGTGTGATTGTGTTTGTGTGCGAGTGTGTGTTAGTATGTGTGTGAGTGTGTAAATGTGTTTGTGATGTGATAATGAACCCATTATAGATAAAACTCTCCCTTCCCTCCGTGACTCAGATTGCCTTGGAGCGTGTGGCCTGGGTGCGGCCTCCCAGAATGCATTATGTTACCCTTCACTCTCTTTTAATGGCCGTCCAGGGTGCTCGGATTCTTAAGCCCTACAGTTTTAGTTTGGTTTTTAATACGTGCCACAAATGCAGTAAATCTCACTGTGTTCATTAAAAATAGAACGTTACAAGAGTCAACTGAATTCCAAACATTACTCTGCCATCTACCTCATAATATACAGGCCATCGTTCCCCCGAAGCAAGTGGAGGCCTCGTCACTGGGTGCTTGTAAAAGAGACTGAGCTGTCATTAGTAATGTCTTCCCTGTGAGGTTGTGAACCTCCGGACACTTCTCATCCAGCCGGGCAGCGGATTGGTTTTGACGGCCTATGACTTACGATGAAGTGGGAGCACATGATTTCATGGAGTAGGGCCCCTGTGAAATCTCTGAGCCGGTGAGTGTGGGGGGCGGGTTCGGACCTGGTGCAGCGTTGCTGAGCTTTGTGTTGATCTCCCCACCACGAAAGCTGTGCCTGGGTCGTGGGGTGATGAGGTCACGGCTGAATTGGGGGCAGGGTTCAGCTATTAGCTGAGTCACGGATGAGTTCATAAGAGAGCCTCACTTCAGGGGGGCTCTCCGCTCGCTAAATCACGTTCTGAACATGCACACACACACACACTTCAGTAACCACTGTTTCACAGAGACACGCTAAACACACGCACCTCTGGGTTTGATGCTGACTGCACACGCTGCCGCCTCCACTCCTCCCGAGACGCTCAAGCTCGGACTGTGCATGCGATGAGTACACACAGCTGAGTGTGTGTGCGTGTGGTGTCAGGTTCTGGAGACACACTCAGACGCCAGACTGACGCGACACACACTCCATCACCGCCGCGGTGAGTCACCTGGACCGAGAAGCGGGAGGAGGTCTGTGTCATGGGGGTTGGCTCCAGTGATGTCATCTTTGCGAGACAGTGAGTGCGGGGGGGGGCAGTCTGATGGACGGAAGAGTGAGAATTTATGATTAGGGAGGGGGGAGATGGTTGGATAGTGGGTATGTGTGTGTGTGTGTGTGTGCGTGTGTGCGTGTGTGTGTGTGTTTGTGTGTGTGTGCGTGTGTGTGTGTTTGTGTGTGTATGTGTGTGTGCCTGCCTTCCTGTTTAAAACAGTCATCCAGCCAGCCAGCCAGTTAGGTCGTGCTCTTCCAGATTACAGACACGTCCTCGGGGAGAAGAGCTTGGCCATGCTGGGTAATTATCAGCCCCTTCCACAGTCAACTAGGAGACACACAAAGATCCATTAACACCAATGCTACTCCCAGGACAGCACTATAACTCTCATTTATATTCCTTTTCATTACAAGCCATAGCACCAGTACAGGCTCAGAGGTGCCTGGACACACACACACACACACACACACACACAGACATTGGTCATATTAAACCGTATAGGGACATTATGCTGTTGTTTTCCCTGTCGGTGCTTCATAATTTATTCATCAATGTAATTAATGTCATTAATTAGCCAGAGAGTTGCTCTACCAGGTCTAAATCAATAATCTGTTTAGAAGACGAGAAAAACCTTGACTGGGTCATCCCAGCTATACGACGTGAGATAATAAAGGCCAGCTAGGCTTTAAAGGGGTCCAATAGACTTCTGGTCACGTGCTGTGCTCACAGCAAGCGTGTAGCTTATCAATGACTGTTGTGTGCTATTTTTCTGTTTTTCTGATTCATTTATGTGCTGTTTTGTAGATCACCGAATCACTGGCCAATACCCTATTATGAATGAACCAAGATGAACCTATATGAATGCCTCTGGATTTATTCATGCTTTCCTGTCCGTGCATGTGTATATGTGTGCGTGTTTGTGGCATGTGCGTGTTTGTGGTGTGTGTCTGTTTGTGGTGTGGTCAAAGTTCTGTTCTTTATCACAAGTGGCTGAACCTGCCTGCTGTTGGCGCTACTTGTTTATAGCCGTTATCAGCTGGCGCAGCTCTCTGATTGGCCCATGGCCGGCTGCCGCACACAGAGACAGGGACATAAACACGCACACGCGTCCTGGCCCTTCTTGGGCCGTGTTTCCCACAGTGATAGCGATCTGGAGCGTGCCATAAAACACTGTCAGGATCACAGGCTGCAACAAAGCCCCTTCTCTCTCTCTCTCTCACACCCACCCACACACACACACACACACACACACACACACACACACACACACGCTCTCTCTCTCCCTCTGTCTTTCTTTTTCTCTCTTTGCCTCCCACTCTTTCTCCCTCTCTCTTTCTCTCAATTGTCTATAAAATAGGCATTTGGAAGCATTTGTTAATGGACAATAAGTAGTAAATAATTTAACAAAAAATCTTAAAAATTATATTAAAATAATTTTTATATAATTATGTTACCCATTAATATCACACAGCAAAAAATATTCAAAAGGTTAAATACATGTCAATATTGTATTATGGGCAGTGTAGAGTCTTGTCACAATGTGCAAACATATATGAGGAAAAATGACAAGGGAAAATAAGAAAAGATATTATTTACGTTTACAGTGTGGTTTCTTCTCTACTCACTGTTCTTTCCTCATGACTATGAATCAGTAATGTTGCTGCCATGATTGGACAGTATTTCAGCTAACTGTGTTAAATGGCTTAGTCCCATGCATGACCTCACCGACTCACCTCTGAAGCAGGGTCATTTGGTCCTGGTGTCTCACCTCTGAAGCAGGGTCATTTGGTCCTGGTGTCTCACCTCTGAAGCAGGGTCATTTGGTCCTGGTGTCTCACCTCTGAAGCAGGGTCAGTCGGTCCTGGTGTCTCACCTCTGAAGCAGGGTCATTTGGTCCTGGTGTCTCACCTCTGAATCAGAGTCAGTCGGTCCTGATGGGCCCCTAGCTGTGAAGCCACATACAGAGGTACTTTCCCCTCTGGTCTAAAGAGCAAATCCCAGTTCCCCAGAGCAATAAAGTGTGCACGCATAGCATGCCATCTTTGTACAAGCAGACTTAAGCTCACATTCAGCCTGTCTTTAAAACTCTTCACTGGTTACGTGTGAGTTTTAGAGTTGATTTTAAGATTTTCCTTTTAGTTTATAAATCACTACATTATTGACTGGCTTGTGAACTGTCCCAAAACAGAGGACTAAGAGATAAGGACAGACAGAATTTCATTTTTATCCACCCTTGTGTCTTTAATGTGGTATGAGGTTAGGAAGTGCAGCTCGGTTTCCACTTAATTTTATGGGCAAAGGCGGTCTTCCAAAATTGTCCGTTCTCGATAATGAGTTCATGCTTACCGAATCTGTGTATAGTCAATGTTTTTCTTAATTTTCAGCCACTTTGTGCTCTCTGTTTAAAGCAAGGTATAATTCCAATTTGCTCTATCTTTCTGGTTGATTAATTTGTGTCAAATTATTATGTATTAATTTTCTTATTTGTATGGGTCTAACGGTGTGGCTGTCCTGGGGCTCTGTTGGATCTGTTTGGGTTTGTGAACTCAACTCTAAGGGCTTGTTTACATTACAAGAGAGAGAATAAAATGCTAGATAGGCTTAGTCTGCATTTACATGTTTGGGATGTATCACAGAGGATTGTGGCCATCCAAATTCTGATCTGCATGGATTATTTTGGGTTCTGATTTGTACTCTGAGAATACCAGCAAGAATATTTTTGCTGAATTCTTTTTCTTAGATTTTCTCAGGGTGTTTGTCCCTTTTAATTCATTCTTAGTGCCAATGGTAAGGCTGAAGTAGATGTAGTACTATGTTTTATCCAGGACAACAGTGTCTAGGTAGAATTTGTATACTTTTCTATAATATTTTTGGAATCAGAACCTTTTCTGTAATTCCACAATTTTTATTCCATCAGTTATCTGATGTGAAGGTTGACCGTGAGCATTTGTTAGCGGTTTGAAGGTATTTTCCTGTCACTGCTTTAAATCTTATCCCAAAGGCCTCACAGCGCGACGTCGGCTCCATAACCCCATAACTCTGCAAGCTTCTCTAGCTCATCCTCCCTAAACCGTGATGAGATCAGTTCACACAGACATTACTTACCCCTTTACTCTGCCCTGCGGACCTCAGCATACCTCCGTGGACCTCAGCATACCTCCGCGGACCTCAGCATACCTCCGCGGACCTCATACGGACCCCCCGCACCCCCGTCTCAGGTTGACTTTAAAGCAGAAATATTTCAACTATTTCTATGATGCAATCGTTTAAAGGTCAATCAATGTGGAACTCTGGAGGTTTGAGGTTGTTCTAACTCATATAATTTACTGTGGTTCGACAATGCAGAGGTGTTCCCATGTTGTAAATTGCACAGCCTCACTAGACCCCTGCACTGTACTTAAAGGCTGCTTTCTCCCTAGAGGTATTCAGGAATGACCAGAGAAGTCCTTGAGATGCCCTTGGCCCCTCACCTTTCCACTCTGACACCTGGTTGTGTTGTAACGAGATGGCCACCAAACATTGCATCTTCCGGGTGAGTGCTACGCTTGGGAGGTAGATGTCAATATTAGTAATCCATTATGATACAAACCACATAGGCTTCTGTGTGTAGTCTGTGGAATGGGAAGATTGAGAGTAAGAACTGCAAGAACTGACCCTTGCGTGAGCACTTTGTGGAAGGCAAGCAGACGTTAGAGCAGAGAGAGTTGTGCAACCAAGGTGGGTCCTTTGTGCTAAGAGACAAGGCCACCACTTCTCTGAGGTTGTCTGTTAGCTGAGTCTGTTAGCCAAAGTCTGTTAGCTGAGTCTGTTAGCCAAATGAATCCCTCTCCATCTCTCAGATGATGCTGGGTGTACCCAGGAAAAATTACCAGCATATACAAATGTCATCATTGCACACTTTTCTCATCAAATGTAAATGCCTTATATAATTGCAATACAGTACGCAAATAAACTTATTGTGGTGGACGATTTGAATACAAATTGACTAATTTGTATAAATACTGCGATATCAATTGTGCAGTTATGGGCTGGCCTAGTTGCTAAGAACTTCACAGATGTTTCTGGAGAGTC
>JACXGI010007245.1:0-28657 GCA_016801175.1 Esox masquinongy
CCACCTGTAAACTGGTGAATGACTTGGTAATACTATTAACTGACCCACCTGTAAACTGGTGAATGACTTGGTAATACTATTAACTGACCCACCTGTAAACTGGTGAATGACTTGGTAATACTATTAACTGACCCACCTGTAAACTGGTGAATGACTTGGTAATACTATTAACTGACCCACCTGTAAACTGGTGAATGACAGGGTGATACTACTAACTTACCCATCTGTAAACTGGTAAATGGCAGGGTGATACTACTAACTTACCCATCTGTAAACTGGTAAATGGCAGGGTGATACTACTAACTTACCCATCTGTAAACTGGTGAATGGCAGGGTGAACTGTCCGATCAACTCATTATCAAAGGCATAGTTGTAGTCCTCGACCACAAAGCGGACCAGGGCAAGCTCTGGCACGTGCACATCAAACTGGAAGTTCTCATTCCACATCGGATTAAAACCTGGCCGATCCAAAGTCAAGGAATCACAGGAAACATGTACATAAGCTGATAGTTAAATGGCATGTGCTGAATTCAGGAGCCTATTTAACAGAGTTACTGCTCAGGCAGGGCTATTCTACTCCAGTCCTGGGGGGCCAAAACACTTCTGGTTTTCATTCTCTCTATTAAGGGATTGAGTCCAATTAACAACTAGGTAAAAGAAAAAGTATTTTGGTCATCCAGGACTGGAGTTGAATAGTCCTGCAGAACGGTATGTGTGACCATGGAACTTCATACCGTTGTCCACAATATAAACGGTCTCTTTCTCTGCAGTATCAGCAGGTACCCCATGTATTTCCACTTTAACCAGGGCATCCACAACAGAGGTCTTCTTCTGGTTCACTTTGGGGAGCTGCTGGGCTGAGATGATCTGAGAATAACAAGGGAAAACAGAGTAAATGTTGAGAATTTCATCATCAGTGTAAAAAAACAAAAAGGTGTGGCAGCGGATCTGACTTTTGAGAGCCACTGTAAATGAAAAGCCAGAGGATTCATGAGTGAGATTCTGACCATAATGTGTAGGGTCTTGTGCTGTAGCCATGGTCCCCTAGTCAGAGTGATGGGGTCGAACTCGGACATCCGGTTCCTCATGTAGGCCGGCTTCAGGATGTATCCTGTCTTTCCATTGACCAGGAACCGACCTTGGTTCACATCCATGTTGGGACAGGGTGTTTGGACGTTCAGGGCCACTGATAGGGGAACAGGACGAGATCATGGGCGTGTTCAACATGCAGTGACTGACTGATCTACAAATCACCTTGCATCGTAATGACTCATTAATATTTGTAGATCAGTCAATCCCAATTTGCCCATTATACACCAAGGTTTTGAAACTCAGAAACATTGGCAATGGTGAAGAAATAAAATCCCTTTCCTTTTCACATGGATGTCAAAGCACTGGATTGGTGCAAGCATGGATGCAGGGAGTTTCCACAATATTTCCCACAGCAGTCCATTACTTTGAATTGGGTGGGTGCTTGATTGCAAAATGTAGTCCAATTTACCATACTAAAACCTGTCCTCTAACCATGGCCCCTTCTGTTCTTTAGTCTTACCAATTTGGCAGCCAGCATTCCACAGGGGTACAGGGTCAAAGTTGGAGGAATCTGTCCTCCACCCTGCTGGGTAGATACGACTCAGCTTGTCCACGTTGTGACGGATGTAGCTGTTGGCTGTAACAGGGGAGAGACAGATGGAGAGAGACAAACAGAGATAGAGATATGTCACTAAGCCATACAGGAATGGCATCCTTGTATGCTCAGTAGTACCTTAACAGTGTTAAGAGAACATTTTATTAATAGGAATTGTTTGCTTACTACTAACATTCTATCAAATCTTTTTAATATACCACAAACATTTAAACAATAACATTTGAGCTTACCACAAGTTCAGAAAGTTCAAAAGTTTAAATAAAACCCACAAAAAGAGAGAACTGAGGCAGATACCATAAAGTCTACAATCGTGACATTGCATCAGTTCACAAGGATTTTATTGCTCTTTCAATAAAGATAATCTGCCTTTGTATTAATCTAACAAAGCCTTCACATCATAAATGTGGTAGTACAATAAGACTGGATTTACACTGATCTCCTTTAATAGTGAAAAAGATAGCAATCCTTAAATATTTTCTGCAACAGGAAGTGAAACTGTCACACAAAATAAAAAGGTGGGCGTTCATTACACCGCTGCTTACAGAGACATGCGGTCTTGCTCACCAGACTCCTCAGCCAGCTGTATGGCTTTCCCTTCCTTGACCGAGGCCATCTCGTAGAAGGCCAGGTTGTCCTTGGCATCCTGGAAGCCATTGAAGGGGACACTCTTACAGTAGATCACCATGTCCGACAGCTCTTTAGCTATCTTCAGTTTCTTGCACTTCTGCAGATCGAAAACGAGCACGCACTTCAGACGCACTTCAGGCACACTTCAGGTCTATACTGGACAACAGGTTGGGATGAATGGCTTTCCTGTATTGTGTAGCAGATTTGCTTTTATTGCTTGTTTCCGCAGAAATGCAGCTTGATCCATTTAGATCATTGCCATTAAAGGGCAAAAACACAGAACGTAGGGATTATATTTTTGAAGACAGTAATATATCACAACTACTAGAATTCAATAGTCATTGTAGGTTTGGCCTATCTTCTCCTACCTTGGCCCTCTGCTGCTCCTCATCCTCCTCTTCATCCTCTTCCTCTGTCAAAGTGTCATCGTTTATGGCTGCTGCCTCACGGGCAAAGTAGGCCTCCAATTTATTCAACCTCTTGCCTTTGACTAGGAACCTCCCCTTCAGTGCCTATGAAATGATACATAATTATACCTGTTGTAGGCCTACTAAGAAGCCTTTCAGAGCTGGATCATTTCAGCCAGTCGTCGTGAAACAGGTGATCATGAGCCAAAACGGTTTTAAAGTTATTCAAAAATCTTTTGAAGTCATGTCATATTTCTACAATATGTTATCAATACAAATTGTAACAAGAATATCTAGAATTCACTATCCCTAAAAGTATTTTTCCTGATGTGTTAATCCACTAGCGTAATAATGTGATATAGAATAAAAGTGGCCAGTAATTAGGTAACCATCTATTACTGGTTAAACCCCTTTCCCTTCAGAACTGCGTGAATTCTTCAGGGCTAGGATTTTGGACTGATGAGTTGTGCATTCCAATATGCTCCTCTGCTCACCACTGTTTTACTTTGTCATTATTTGCTGTTTTGTGTCCACCTGCTAACTTGCAGGATTCTTGACATTCTCCATACCCTCTCTCATCGGTACATTCTTTTTTTTTGGGCCACTGGACTGCAGTTGACTTGATGTGTTTGTCCATTCTTGGTAAACACCAGACAGTGTCATTCCATTCAAATCCCTAGACGGATTGTGGAAGTTTCTGACTGCCTGTCATCTGCCGTTAAATGTCGTATCACACTCAACTTCATACCACGCTCAACGTTACACCACGATCAGACATACAAAAACACACACACAGACAGTAGAGTAGCATATCCAGTAGCTAATTACCTCTGGGGAGGGGAATTCAGTGGGCATCTGGTCCTCCAGAGGGGTAGTGATCAGAGCACTACCCAGGATGGAGCTCATATGCTTGGCCATGACCTTCTGCTGCTCCACACTACAATGGTTCTCCAGGGACAGGATTACTGGGTAGTCTGAAGTCTGGGGACAGATTGGAGTCAGTACAGTCAAACACCAGCATACAAAGATTTAGATGTAATGAGACTGTGCGTGTAGATCAAGATGTGGAAAAAAGACAGGGAATGTGCAAACCATCTAACAAGACTAAAACTTGGCACATAATGGATCTCATATTGAGCAACATGTTGTCAAGATCCTTTTGGCACCCTAAAACGGGGGACAAAATGTCAAATGTCAAAACGTGTTGTAATTTCTAAATGGTTCAGTCGATATGGATGAAAATAAGCCAAATTAAAGCTTTGCAGTCTGTACTTTAACTCCATAGTCATTGTATCACATCAAATCCACCATGCGGGAATACAAAGACTAATGTTATAGCCGTGGTAACTCCACAATTCCGTATGTAAATCGTAGTGTTCCATAAAAGAAGACAGCATTACAATAGTCATGGAACACTGTCTGCATTTGGCCAAGAAAAAATGTCTACTTCTGGAATGTTCCTGAGATAAAAGTATGCTGTTTTGGATATGCATTGTATGTGATTATTAAAAGTAACACTATGGATTTTAACACTGATGGGTTAACAATCAGGGTTGGATATATACAGTATTACAGTGCATGCTGTGCTAAGGAATGACATTACAAAGGGGTAGCATGTATTAAAAAAAATCATAGGGTACCCGGCATAGAACTTTAAATTCAACCATGGAATGTTATGATAATATATTGTATCACCCAGCTGAATAAACTGTTAGGTATGTTTGTAGCCAGTCTTGTTTGTAAAAATATTCCCGCTAAAGACTGACATACCTGGAAGGCATAGTCCTTGATGGTTTTGATGGCATCTTTGAAGAGAATCTTGGAGGTTAGTGTGTGTCCGTGGTAGATGACAGGCTCTCCATCTGAGCCGTCCCAGCAGTCCAGCTCTACACAGCGACACCCTTTTACAAGAGCACTACGGAGAAATAGAATAACTGGCCTGACTTGGACCCATTCACTGATGCAGACATCTAAAAAGGTCTTAACGGGTCCCATTGCCCAAAGTCTTGCATAGGAATATACAAGATAAGCCGATAAACATTTTAAATTGGTCCAAAGCAGTTTAATCAAGTAGGCTGACACCAGAACAGTTGACTTGGAACTGGTTAATCCATGATGGGTTTGTAAAATGCATTCTAGGTGGTGTCTGTAATTAATACCTGATGTAGGCCTTCGTACTGCTGGGTCCTGTTAGCTGGTCCTCCATCAGGTATGTGTTGTGAGACGAGGAGATGAAGTAGTGATTGAGGGGCTGGTTCATGTCCTGATTCACAGCCTTATGGGTAGGATTCAGCACCAGACCCTCAGGCATCTGGAGGTACATCAGAAAGCCATCTTGGGTCATCAGCTGCTTATCTTTGGCTGCAGAGAAACCGAGCAATAATAACTCCGATTGTGATATCAACTTTTGGTTTTTTATTGATACGTAAATCAAATCTGAACAGCTAGAAATTACATCCGAAAGAAGAAGTGATAATCACCTTTATCATCCCGTTCATACTGGTCAATAAGTCTGTTTGCATCCGCTAGGGTTGCCTCGTCTTTCTGCTCTTTAATCAGGAAGTCCAATAGGTTTTCAGCATTCATGAAGCCTGTAGTTTTGGCGTACTCCCTGTAGATTTCGTCTATCTCCTGACGACGGGTCAGCAGGCTGTAGAAAGTCTTTATCTCCTCTTCAGATAGATAGCCGGATTTAGACTTATCGCATTGCTACCGGATGGAAATAACAGTGATTTAATGTATTTTTCATGCAATAGGTAGATCAAAATGGTGTTGTTTTCTGAATGTCAGAAACCTCTGTGATGCTAATTATGATGCTAACTCTGTGATGGGAATTATTACTAGCTGCCTTGTGGATGGAGCTGTTGGCCTGCATCTTGGAAGCAGACTACAGGGGCAGAAGACATTTCCATTCATCACATAACTATAAATACAACAAGGGCCTATGAGACACACGTGTTCTATTTTAAATTGTGACACCTAAAAGAGGATTTCATCGGGTGTTATTCTGAGGATTACACGCGCTTTGAGGGTTACAGACTTTACCCTGAAGAGGTCTTCAGCATATAGGTCGTACACCTCAATGTTGATCTGATGCAGGAAGTCCTTCAGCTCCTCCAGACTCAGCTGACTGTCACAGTTCTTGTCTGCTTTTCTCAAGCAGTTGAAAATCCAACTGAAGAAGGACCGACTTAAGGACTGAAACCACGGTAACATAGGGTACAATAACACAGGCGTCACAGTTCTAATTTTGGGCAAAACATCGGACTTGTGCTACCCATCAGAACAAAACCATATTGGCACAGCATGGCAATATGAATTACTGCTTTTATTTAAATCTAACTGAATTTTCATTATTTGTTATTAAAGATGGCCAGCTCTCCCACTGAGAACGATCTAAACTCTTTCTGGTTTTGTTCCGGGGTTATACCACAGTACCAGATTCTTCAAATCAGCTGCTCCTATGTGACTTGTTTAGTTTAAAAAGGTGTTTATGTTGGACTGGTGGAAAAGCCTATACTTTTTAGTATGCAAATATGGTTTGTTGACATATTCGGTGCGTAGTTTCAAATTAAACCAATGCTTGATAAATAAAGTATAAAGTACTTCTAGTAATAATTATAATGAGGCTGTTTCAATATTTGTGTTGAAGGATACTGTTGGGTCTTTTGCTGGCAGTTGAGGTTATTCACGATGGACATAATCTTCTCCAGACTGGTGACCCACTGCTTGGCCTCTTCATCTGAGCTGGCTATTAGGTCGAGGTCCTTTCTCCTGCCCTGAGCGTCATGGAGAAACAATAATGAATTTAATGGACGGCTGTTTTTATTCATCTCTGCGTTTAGGCTTGTTTTTTTTAAGGCATAAGGTACCTTGAAGATGATGGAGAAACATCTCCCCTCCAGCAGCTCATCTGTGTACTTCCTCAGACCTTCTGACTGGCGGCCTGCACGCACCGCAGAGATGTCCTCAATGGAAACTGATGAGATGGGAGGATGAAAGCATGATTCATTGTATACCAGTGAATTGCTCAGACTACTCCAAAAAGCAACATAGTACATTAAACACTTAAGCAACAGTGTTGCCCAACCCAATCTACACCCCTTTGAGAAAGTATGGTGAAAAAGATTACTTATATTAACAGGAAACCACAGGAAATGTGCAAAATGACTGTTAATGCAAAATGAAAGTCTTCTCTTTCCCAAGAACTAGGTTATGTTAATATTGTACTAGTCTAGCTTAAAAAAATAATGCTTGCCAATTTTGTTTGTACACTAAATTGGCTAAGAGTTGAAGCTTTTATTTATTGAGTCTTCGGTGCATAAAAGCAAACGTTACATTTGTGCCAAACATTTTCCTAGAAAATAGATACAAACTGGAAATGTGAACTAGTATAGTATGTAATGTATGTCACTCATACTTAAAGATTCATTCCATCATTTTTGGCCACTGGTTGTAAAAGGGACTCTTTTAAGACCCAATGGGTCCCCAAAAGTGTTGTACTACATCAGGTTTGTGCCAGTATTTGCCACATGTCAACAAAACCACTCGCTTTCAAACCTGGAATTTCATGGCTAACTGAGGTATGATAGACATACTACGTACACATTATGAAGAGATAAACAAAATGTTTCACATCCAGACCTAATTGGGAGTTTTAAAGAAATAGTTTGTCCACTATTGTCCAAGATTGCATCTTTAAAGCACAAAGATGAAGGGCTGAATTCAATTAAACCCATGTTCTTGTATTTACACTGTAGATCACTTCGCAGTTAACTCACCAACTTCTCTGCAATACTACTTTCAGGGCTAATTCACTTTCAGAATGAGAAGTGTGGGCATGAAGTGTGGGCATGGGATAAGACACTGTGTAAACATTGCTACGGCAGGTTTGACTGAATGCCAACCTTCGATATTTGGAAACCCATATGGACAGAAAGCTCAGCGGAAGCTGGAGCTACAAGAAATGTTAGTGAAACACCAGCCTATCCATTGGAAACACATTTGTCTATGAATCAGAAGTCCGTAAGGGTTAGACAGGAAAATCAATAACACATGTAACCATAGTTACTATCAAACACTCTGGGTTGACATCATGTTTATTGCCTCTGCACCTGAATATCTTATCATCAAAAAGGTGACATCAGGACACAGAGGAAAGGGTGTAGGCCAAGCCTTAAAACAAAGAGTTAGAAAATTGTTCTTTACAAAGAGATAGAGTCCTCCTACAAAGAGCGTTTTGACATGAAGAACCCTTTATAGGGGGTTCAAGGGATAACCCTTTACAGATGGGTCTAGGTAGAACAATATACAGGATGTACTTCAACGTACACTTAATAGAGTTAAACCTTGTCACAAAAGGTGACACCTAGCATCCAGAAAATGTTTCCCTAAACAAAGAAAAATGTCTCAAATGTGTTGGATGTCTGAATGGGAAACATTTTTTTGGGGTACAGGGAGCATTTTTCTGGAACAAAAAATGGTTCTCCTTCAAGGACAGCCAAAGCAGGGAGTTCCATTCAGGTGCTTTGGCTGTCTCTGTGGGGGAAACCTATCTGGTTAATCCCCAGATATGCTGATTCAGTACAGTTCTTCAGTCAGGCATGTGGCTATTCACAGAAAGGCTTCCTGAGAACCACCTACAGTAAGTTCCAGAATCAGGCTGATAGTGATCTGTCTGGCTGCCACAAGTGAAGTGGTATAAAGCCTGACCATGACAACTACCACTGCCTCATCAGTGCACTGACTAATTCACTATTGTTTTTCCACAGCCGATCATTCATCTCCTACAGAAAGAATATTGGAATAATTTCATGGCTATGCTATAGTGGCATAGGTAGCCCAGCGGTTAGTGCATCTGACCAGTAACAATAAGGCTCAGTGGTTAGGGAGTCAGGCTTGTAATTGGAAGGTTCCCGGTTTGAATCCTGACTGAGCCAATTGTCGTTATGTCCCTGGGCAAGGCACTTTACCCTATGTTGCTCCAGGGAAAACCGTCCCTGTACTTACTGTAAGCCACTTTGGATAAAAGTGTCTGCTAAAATGTACATAAAATCCCAGAACTGGTAAGGTAAAAATCTGTCATACTCTGTAATTGCCACTATGTTGTCAACCTACCTGGTAAAATTTGTTTAAAAAAATTGTTTCCTACCACTTCACTGGGTGTCAACAAGCTGGGATATAAGTGAGCAGTAGTCCCTCTGAGCTAAGTCAATCCAATCTGACAAGATAAACCATGCAGTATAGGCTGTCTCCCTGTGGCATAAAGAGGAAAAAAGAGAGCCACCAAATTCCTTCTTATCACAACTCATCAGCAGAGGCCTGGCGAATGGTTATACAGTAGATATAAAAAGTCTACACAACCCTGTTAAAATGCCAGGTTCTTGTGATGTAAAAGAATGAGACAAAGATAAATCATGTCAGAACTTTTTCCACCTTTAATGTGACCTATAACGTGAACAATTCAATTGAAAAACAAACTGAAAGCTTTGAGGGGGAAAAAAAAAGAACTCACAATAACCTGGCTGCATAAGTGTGCACACCCTTAAACTAATACTTTGTTGAAGCACCTTTTGATTTTATTACAGCACTCAGTCTTTTTGGGTAGGATTCTAATAGCATGGCACATCTTGACGTGGCAATATTTGCCCACTCTTCTTTGCAAAAGCGCTCCAAATCTGTCAGATTGCGAGGACATCTCCCGTGCACAACCCTCTTCAGATCACCCCACAGATGTTCAATTGGATTCAGGTCTGGGCTCTGGCTAGGCCATTCCAAAACGTTAATCTTCTTCTGGTGAAGCCATGCTTTTGTGGATTTGGATGTGTGCTTTGGGTCGTTGTTGTGCTGAAAGGTGAACTTCATCTTCAGCTTTCTAACGGACGCCTGAAGGTTTTGTGCCAAAATTGCCTGGTATTTGGAACTGTTCATAATTCCCTCCACCCTGACTAAGGCCCCGGGTTCAGCTGAAGAAAAACAGCCCCAAAGCATGATGCTACCACCACCATGCTTCACTGTGGGTATGGTCTTCTTTGGGTGATGTGCAGTGTTGTTTTTGTGCCAAATATACCTTTTGGAATTATGGCCAAAAAGTTCAACCTTGGTTTCATCAGACCATAACACATTTTCCCATGTGCTTTTGGGGGACTGGATGTTTGTTTTTGCAAACTTCAGCCGGGCTTGGATGTTTTTATTTGTAAGAAAAGGCTTCCGTCTTGCCACCCTACCCCACAGCCCATTCATATGAAGAATACGGGAGATTGTTGTCACATGTAGCACACAGCCAGTACTTGCCAGAAATTCCTGCAGTTCCTTTAATGTTGCTGTAGGCCTCTTGGAAGCCTCCCTGACCAGTTTTCTTCTCGTCTTTTCGTCAATTTTGGAGGGACGTCCAGTTCTTGGTAAAGTCTCTGTTGTGCCATATTTTCTCCACTTGATGATGACTGTCTTCACTGTGTTCCATGGTATATCTAATGCTTTGGAAATTCTTTTGTACCCCTCTCCTGACTGATATCTTTCAACAATGAGATCCCTCTGATGCTTTGGAAGCTCTCTGCGGACCATGGCTTTTGCTCTGAGATGCAACTAAGAAAATGTCAGGAAAATCCTACAAGAACAGCTGAACTTTATTTGTGATTAATCAGAGTCATTTTAAATGATGGCAGGTGTGTAATGACTTCTATTTAACATGAGTTTGAATGTGATTGGTTAATTCTGAACACAGCCACATCCCCAGTTATAAGAGGGTGTGCACACTTATGCAACCAGGTTATTTTAAGGTTTTTATTTTTCATTTCTCCCCCTCGAAGATTTCAGTTTGTTTTTCAATTGAATTGTTCACATTATAGGTCACATTAAAAGTGGAAAAAGTTCTGACATGATTTATCTTTGTCTCATTCTTTTACATCACAAAAACCTGGCATTTTCACAGGGGTGTGTAGACTTTTTATATCCACTGTACACCCATTTGGGTGGTTTGTATCATGGTCGTACTGTATGCGGGCATAACTCACAGGTCTGTTCAGACTTGCTACATGTTTTTGACTCATGCCACATGGTCCGGCAGTCCTCCTGCAGCTTGTAGAAGCGGGCCTTCATCCAAGAGGAAGATCTCAACTTCAAAAGTTCTCCTCCCCATAGGAGGAACTCGAGGTCCGTGTCCCCTTCCAAACCTGAAGAAGTGATGAGAGAAAGGAAGACAAGCATTAAACATATTGACAGTTAGACAATTTGATCTCAGTGCATTTGCTAAATGTTCCTCATGTTAAAATTTCACTACTGCCTCCAAACTGTCATTGACGCACTTTGCCCATTAACGTAGAGAAGCCTCTGAGGCAGTTGTGTGAACCATTCAGCTTTTATGATTTTATGACTGATGATTTATTAGACTATTTATTGTGTTGCACTTGTTTCTTTATGAGTTTATGTTTGTTAATTGACCTTGAGATTTCATTGCTACGCTATACTGTACAGTCATGTGAAAAAGCAAGTACACCCTGTCATTTTTTTGTACATGTTTGGACACCATGGATATCTGAGCTAACATCCAACAACATTTGTTCATAAATGTAAATGTAATAAATGTAACATTCCATACAGATTAGAAACTTGGTATAGTTTGGTCTTAATTCCACTGTCTGATGGGTCATCTACAATTGGAGAAAATACCACTGGCAATCTACGTAGAACAGGTTGCCCCACCAAATTTAGCACAAGAGCTTGACTGATGCTCATAGAAACCCAGGGTAATACCTTATACTAACGTAAGCATGGAGGCAGTGGCATTGTGTTTTGTTCACTGCTTTGCAGCCTCAGGGCCTGGCCAACTTGCCATAATGAGTGATCAGTGATTTCCATATTGTAACAGAGAATGTGAGGCCATCTGTCAAAAACTGAAGCTGAACCGTACATGGGTCTTGCAAGAGGATGTAACAGCCGGGCATGGCCTGTGCCGTTCCAGCTGTTGCACTTCTATGTTTAGTGTATTTAAGTTCTAGTTAGTCTGTTTCTATGTTCTGTTGTTTCAATCTCTCAAGTTCATTGCTTTCACCAGCGTTCTTAGTGTTCTCACCAGTGCGGTGTTTTCCCTTGATCACCCTCCCATTTAGTATCCCCAGTTCCCTTTTCCTTTGTTGTTCATTGTTTGTCTCCTACGACGTCCCTGTGGCATCTTGTCCCTGTGGCATCAGACTATGATGCCATGCTCACTAGGAGAGGTTTTTAAGGTTTACTCATATGATCACCATTGATATTACCATGGTCCTCTAACACTGAATTGATAAACAAATTGCTAAAGTGTCAGACATTTCATCACCCATCACAGTCAAAATGAGGTTCAGATGTGCAGCAAGTCATTTGGGGATGGGCTGCACTACTCTCTATGTTTTAATAGGCTAGAATTGGATGTCACTTTCACATTGTCTTTATGTTGTCCCAACTGTTTTCGGTTTCTATAGCACCAGCTGAATTTTGCCCTGCACAATGTACCCCTACAGTAGTACCTCCAAATGTGCCTTTTACCAATAAGCCTATGGTCTCATGAGTCTTCTCAAGTATCCCGTGGGCTTAAACCAAGTACCCCAGAGTCCAAAGACCCCTTGTTGGGGACCACAATTCTAAACCAAAGATTTGTTAGTAGGATGGAACTTCTCAGTTGAAAAGAGATTTCAGATGGATGACCATGTGACCGGAGTGCACCGTTTAAACATAACATATCTGTAGATATTGACAGTCAGACCCTCTGGTCTTTGTTCATTATTCATGACAGTATATTTGCTCAATATACCTCCAATTGATACATTTTATTACTGCCTCCAGTCATTGTGCTATGCATATTAATAAAAAGTACAGAAGTACATAGCCACCAGATGTCAGGTTTGCCATCAGTTTCAGGGTTATTGAACACTTGACATAGTCTCCACTGAAAGCTGTGTCTTACTGCTGAGATCCGGGGTGCAGGAGGTACAGTGGCACCCGGGCACGCGATGGGTGGGGGCCGTGCTTTTTCTCTATCATAACATTTTTAAATATTATTTTTGTTTTTTGTTTGATAATTGACCTTGTGAGTTGTGTTTTTTATACATTAGGCCTATTGCTAATCTTCCCAGGTCGTATTAAAAAATTCCCAGTCAATCCTACCTGATCAAATGCGAATGTATTTAAATACATAAATTAACACAATCATTTGATCATGCGTATCAGCATGTTAAAACTTAATTATGTTTTGTTAGTTGTCAAAATGCTGAGAATTTCTAAAGAATTACAGTTACAATATCATTGTAAGTTACTTGCATTACTTACCCAAGAGTTGTAAATTTATCCGCGCAACATTCTTGGTCCTTTCATAATTTAATAACTCCTCTGATCTAGTGCGTCTCGGCTGCCTTTGTATGCATTGCATTGTGAACTTAATTCCATACAGAAGTATCCAAGTGTTTTATATAGCAACGCAAAATGACGGTCCGTGAGACAGCTTTTCTGCGTTTTGAACGAAGGGCGTGTACAGTATTTCCATGACAAAGTTCAATGGTCTAACTGGAAGATATTATATAGTCCTGTCTCCACTCCTCAGTAAGCCGTAGGAAACCGGAAAAAATAAAGCATCGTTAGGTTATACGTGTGTCGTGAGCCTATCTGTTTTTACACGTGCCTGGTGTAGTTAAGCAGTGCAGTAGAATAAATTGTCACAATTTCCAATGACCACAGTGTTCCTGTTATAATCATTTAAAATCAACATAATTGTATAAAAACTGCAGCGAATTTTATAAAAACAATATGTTGAAAAGCATCAGTTGATTATCTGTATTATATACATGTGTATATATATATAAATAATGTATAGTTTACATACCCTATCTAAACTCTCAACTGAGGCAGGTGTAGCCTTCTTAGATCAATGTAATGAAACGAAATAAGACTTGGTTGCTCCCTAGTGGTGAGACTCTAGAATACATTGGATGTATAAGCTAGACATCTTAAAGCAGTCTATTTTTCCATCCGCGTTAATAGCTCTGAAATGTGCTGTTGTTTTGAAACTACCTTCCAGCTACTGTAGGCCTACGTAAAACACGACCTCTTTGCGAGTATAAACAAAATGCGTGAACCTGAGACTTAGATATTGTCCACTAACATGACGAAGATTAGATTCAACTTCATTGTCATTGAACAAGTACAAGTACAGTACAACGAAATGCAGTTAGATGATACTAAGCTGGTCTAAAGAATTTTAGAGGTGCAGGCCACACCTTTTGGCAACATGTGGAGTGGAATAAAAAACAACCTCAGACATATTTCTTTTAATATCCATATCAGACTTCGGAGTAAAATTACAATGGTGTTGTGTTGTGGCAATGGCAGTAAAGAATTTAGTCTAGAGGATGATAAGCCGACATTTCAGACAAGGTCGTCCAACTGCATAATAAAGTAGGAAAGCTATCGTGGTTATTAAGATTGAATGATTCAATGTTTGCCATCGTGATTAAAAGCATATACAAAACAAACCTATTATTGTGGTAAATAGCTGTTGTAAACCTATTGTAAAGTAACGAAAGTTTCCATTCATTTCAATCAAACTATATCTTTATTAAAAATACAGTACTATATATGCCCTTATGATGACTCACCATGTTTACAATAAACGTATTATTTTCCATTCTTTCAAATGATCTTATTCCAATGATAGGGAAGTTATCTGTTCTCATATCCACATGTACCAGAAAGCCTCCTAAACCCACGTTTTTGCAATGGGAGCAATTAGACAACTTGCCTACAATCAGCGTTTTTCCTATTCAAAGAGCTCATACAACATTGTCAAATCCAAAAGGGGATGTTGTTTGGTAAGCTAGTTCTTCTAAAGGCAGGTGATTTTCTCCTAATAAGCATTGTGACTGCCAATCCAACGTTGGTCTGAATGTGTCAGTGTCGTGGCTACACACCTTTTAAAACTATCTGACATAGATCAGTGGTACATTAAATGCAGAAGTAGTACATTAAATGTAATTCAACTTCTGCACTTCAGAGTGACATGAATGCAAACATTTTATTCAGTGGCACCTTCCTTTTTATATTCATAATGAATCAGTAGATGAGATATGAAATAATCTCAAGGGACATATTTTGGATAATGTTGGGCAGTGCAACTACACTGCTCGAAAAAATGAAGGGAACACAATCATCACAGTATAACACCAAGTCAAATAAACGTCAGGGATATCAATCTGTCCAGTTAGGAAGCATAAGTGATTGTGAATCAATGTCACCTGTTTTGGTCCAAATCAAAGTGACCACAGGTGCACTGGAGAGGCAACAGCAAGACAACCCCCAAAAAGGGAATTGTTTTGCAGGTGGTGGCCACAGACAATTGCTCTCTCCTTATCCTTCCTGACTGATAACTGATTCTCTAGTTTAGCATTTTCCTAGTGTCGTTGTCACTACTGGTATCATGAGGCGGTACCTGCAGCCCATTCAGGTTGCACAGGCAGTCCAGCGCCTCCAGGATTGCACATCCATATGTGTCGTCGTGCTAATGCAATCATTAAAGCATCATTAGACATGTCTAGTGACTAGAATTGCAGCCACATTTTCCCATTTCCGCTTTGAATAGAAAATAACAGAAGGCTATTGAATTACTTGTGTTCTACATTCAGACAAAGACATCCTGACATCGAAGCTGCCTGGCCAGTCTTAGTGTAGAAACAGTTGAATGAATGTGTTGACACAATAAGATAATGTATAACAGGTGTGGTTTTTTCCCTGGTACAGTATTGTACTGTCCATTTTAAATAAGGCTTAGACAATGCCTAACAAACTTAGAATTGTATACATTTTGCATTACCTGCATTACCTTTTATGTGTCTTGCTCAATTTCTGTTTGCTATATCTATATATTTTAGCCAATCATTAGGTTTGTCTTGTTCATTAGTGCATCGACAGACACAGAAACCTGTACACATACAGACATCGACATAAATATTTACAGACATCAACCGACAGGGATACATTGACCAACATTGACAGACCAAGACATTGATAGACCGAGACATCAACACACACATGGACAACAACATCAACAGACACAGAGTAAAACCTATACAGAAAAACGGACACAGAAATGGAGAAAAATATTGACAGAAAAAGACACAAAGAGAATGTTGATGTTGAATACTACACACAGGCAGTTATAAATACAACATATACTAATCCAAGGGCATAGGAGTGAGTTTCAAACGTGGGGCACACATTTAAAATGTTTTCTTATGTGTTTTTATTATTGCGGGGGGACCAGTGTATCTGCTTGGCCTATTCCAAGATAGGTTCTGTATTCATGCATAACATCTTCAAACTGTTGCTTTGCTGCCATAGTTACCAACATGCTACAGACGCCGCAGCAATATTGATGACCTGAAGTTGAATGGGGGCCAATGACTTCAAACAAAGGCAAATTACGTTTTGCCTAACGTACGGTACAATATAGAAGAAGGAGAACAAGATTGCTAAAGTAGGCTAATATTTAGTAGACGACAATGTTGCCATCATTATATTATCAAATGTACTTTGACAGATTGCAGTAGTGTCATTAGCTAACAAAGTCAGTCAATAATAGCTTGCGATGCTAACATTAGTTAACAATCACTGAACTCCCCTCAGTATTAACTGGGTAGTTAGTTAAAGTTATACTGAATCAAAAATCTATTTGGTGACAAAAAAATCATGACAAAAGATTTAGCTACTAATTATTTGTCACGTTATTGTGTGAGTCTTGCCTGTCAGTCTCGGTGTTCCGGCCTGCCTGCCTGCCTACCTTGTTCCTGTTGTGTTGTTGTTTTTAACCATCAGTTTCATTATTAAACCCTTTTGTTGTCCTTTAACTCTGCGCCTAGCGTCCTGTTCCCTAAATCGTTACAGAATGACTCGACCCGAACAAATGGACCCAGCAGAGTTAATAGGATGACTGGAAGACCAGGAGAGGCGCCTCAACCAGCTGGCCCCACTCATTATGAGGGCCATAGCCTCCCGCCAGGGGGCTGCTAGCTGGCCACTTCGGCCCTCCAATTTTTGTGGAGAAGCTACGGGGGCAGCCAGTGCCGAGGGTCGAGGAGGAGACCCCGCTGGTGGAGCCCAGCACTCCAGAGCCTCCCGGGCCGGCCCCGCCCGTTGTCGGTGCCTCGCTGGCCCCGCCCATGATCCCTGCCTCGCTGGCCCCGCCCATTGTCCTTTCCTCGCTGGCCCCGCCCGTTGTCCTTTCCTCGCCGGCCCCGCTCGTCGTCCCTGCCTCGCCGGCCCCGCCCGTCGTCCCTGCCATCGCCGGCCCCGCCCGTCGTCCCTGCCTGGCGTACCCTGCCCGTCGTCCCTGCCCGGCGTCCCTGCCCGGCGTCCCTGGTACACTGACCCCGCGCGCCGTCCCTGGTACACTGACCCCGCGCGGCGTCCCTGGTACACTGACCCCGCGCGGCGTCCCTGGTACACTGACCCCGCGCGGCGTCCCTGGTACACTGACCCCGCGCGCCGTCCCTGGTACACTGACCCCGCGCGGCGTCCCTGGTACACTGACCCCGCGCGCCGTCCCTGGTACACTGACCCCGCGCGGCGTCCCTGGTACATTGACTGAGCCCCAAACCAAACGTTCAGTACCATATTGTGGCAAAATGTGCAATCAATGAATTTTCTCCAGCAACAGTAGCCTACAGTTAAATATTAAATATTTTGACAGCTACATTTGTTGTTGTTTTGGCACAGTTCTACAGTACATTGAATTTTAAATTAAACAATAACTATGACGTTAAAGTGTAGTATGTCAGCTTTATTGTGAGGCTATTTACATCCATAAACCATAAACAGTGATTTGAAAAAAAATTATATAATCTAAATATTGTTACTACTTCATTGCTAATCCCTTGCATTTGATGACTGCCTGAAGTCTGACATTGACATCACCAGATGCCGGTTATCTTCCCTGGTGATGCTCTACTAGCCTTGTTCTGCAGCCATCTTTTGTTCCTGTTTGTCTTGAGCGTTGTTCTTCAGCAAGTAATATGCATACTCAGTTAGATTCAGGTATCATTTTCTTGGTTTATATATTTCCTTTAGGCCATTATTATTTGGGAGGCTAAACAGTGTTTTCGCACCTTGCAGTCCAGCCTCTGTAGTTCTGCTGGTGAAGTCTCTAACGGATCGTAGTGGCTCACACATCCACGCCTACCTCCTGGAGAGTGTCTCTGATCAGTCTGACCGTTCAGTTGTTTTTTTCCCTATGCATTGCTGCTCTAACTCCACTAGAAGGCATTCATCCAGCAGTGTAACTGATCCAGCTAGCTCCAGCTTGCACAGACACCACCACTGTCACAATACAAATACAGTTCATAGCTCAAAGAAATGCACACTTCTGCCTATATAAAAGTAGACTAATTATTTACTGTGAAGGTTTTACTTGGTCTACCAGGTCATTTGCCATTGCTGAGCTAACCCACATAACAATCAGTTCTGGGCCATATCAGTACATCATTGGCCAGTGTTGGTGCATGTGGGCCACATATTTTGTGTTTGCTGGCCTAGGTCCCTGGCCCAAATATGGCACACATACGGCCCTTATCTTGAGTATCTGGCACAGTTCTGGCCCATATGCACCAACACTGGCCGATGATGTACTGAAATGGCCCAAAACTGATAGTTTTCTGGAAACCAGTGCTACATTTTTTCTTAATTAACCAAAAGTTGATTTTGGGCCACCTTATATTTTGGCTGTGTCGCTGATTGATTTATTATGCGTCATGATGGCCAGGTTGACTTCTATTGTGAGACACTAGCAACCAACTTCAAATTAAAATTTGGAAAACGTAGAATCAAGACTAGACATTGATAGCTCTCTTGTGCCTATGCCAATGATGCAAACAAATTCACCTGCTGAATAAGAGACAGCTGTAAAGACAGTTGTTCCAAAACTTTTGCTACCCTTGATTTAGGGGCTGTAACTGAATATACATTCAAATTAAAGCTGAAACATTCTGTACTTTAACCCCATTTACATTGTATCATTTTAAATGCAAAGTGCGGAAGTGCTGATCCAAAACAACAAAACATGTTACTGACCAAGTACTTATGGACTGACTGTAGTTATTTACCCTGATGTACAGTATCTGCCTACAATGTGAGATAGAGTATATAACATAAACCTGGGAGAAAACTAGAACATTCTTTGTATAGATTTCTGAAATGGGTGAAATTACGTTTTCTTTCTTTTATTTGTTATTTATTATTACATTTTTACAGACACATAAGAGAAAGTGTTGTGGGAAGCTCAAGCCGACTAAGCCAATGCTTATCCAGTCAGAAATTAATCAATTTCTATATTGGTTAATAAAGGCAGATTAAATGGATTGTACCACCAGACTGTGGAAGAAATTAGACGGCAGTCTCTGTGAACGAGATTAAGTGACGGCCAACATTTCATCGAAATGAGAACATGGGCCAGGACAGTTACAATGGGGGTACACTTACAATGGGAGCCCTAGCTAAATGTTGATTGAACTGCCCCCTCTAGTGGCAACAATTTGTAACGCCATGGCCTAAGGCCCACCTTTAGAACCGCGCATACACTAATAAAATGAAGCATTTTCATGTAATATTAATGTTCTGGCTCCGAGTCAGGGTTGTACTTAGAATTTCACAATTCCGAAAACAAATAATTGCTCAAAACCTACCTGCAAAACCTGGCAGCTTTCTTTGACCCTTTTCCCCTTTTGCCACACCCAAGATGGCGTCTTGTTTATTCCACTTTTGGCAACGTAAGTCTAGGAGAACGTGAGGCGCCTCGCAAGTGTCAAAGTTGTGTTGACAGTAGCAGTAGGAACTGTCAGGGCGAGGTAGCTAACTAAACCATATTTGCTAACACCCCGGAGCCGAATGGAGTAACTATCTTGTTTGCTGTATTTTCAGAAAACTAACCCACCACATTCCTTATAACACTGTAAACAGTGTAAACCTCCAACGAAGCCATGGCAGAAGACTCGAGTGCTCAAACTTGGTCTATCAACAAGGACGACTATGTGCTCAACGAGGTGATTGGTGAGTAAGCTATGTACCTAGCCACCTAGCTAGCTAACATGCTACTGTAACCTAGTGTACTAGCTAGTTGACTTTATTGTAAGACTGTTAGTTCGTATAGTTGGTAAGTTGATCCTACAGCCAGCCAACCAACCTTAGGTTTGACAGCTAATAGCATATAATAGGCCAACACATAATAGGCCAAGCATCTGTCTCTTAGCTGTGTCGTTCTTGGGAAGCTAGTTAGCTTATTTGCTATCCAGCTAGCTAACTTAGCCAAGCTAGCTAGCTAATGTTAGCCAAGTCAAGTGCACGAGTGAAGCGCTAGCTAGCTTGGGGCAGTGTTGAGGTGGGTGGTGCCCTTTCTTTGCTGAAAGAAAGCGCGATAGGGCTTAGTGAGTCACTCATACCCTGTGTTAGCAAGGAGTTGGTAACTATTAGTCAGGCACATTTTTTTTGTGTGAAAGTGACTGCTTTAGCTAGTTGTGTGCAATGTAGCTAGGTTTTCTAAGACATGTAGCTGGTCATATAGTAGTATGCATGTTACTGTATAGTTAAGTTTGAGACGTTTCTAAATCAGATCTAAGACGCAAATGAAAATTGACTAAAGTAGACCTATATTATTCCAAACTTATGTGTAATCACTGTTGGCGAAGATGCCCTAAAATCCTTGTTTGTGGAGTGACTATGTAGCCTATACATTATGGTTTTCTATAGCCTAACTGTAACTTGTTTCTCCCTCTGTCTACGTTTTCGCTTTTGTTCTAGTTTCATTACTAATAACTGTACTTTTTATTATGACTTAGAAACAATGTATCAAACATTGTTGCTAAGCTGTAATGCATTGATAACATAGGCTTGCAAAAAATGTATAGTTAAGGTATCATGTTTATGACTGAATGTAAATAAAAGAATGGTAGAATGTCACATTGGCAATTAAAAATGATGTATCAAATTATAATTAACTAATCAATTGTACCAGGATACTGAAAGAGGTAATTACTCAGAAAATAATTACTTAGTTTGCCACATCTAAAACCAGCCATGGCACGAAATTACTAATATAAATTGTAGAATGTATCAGTTAAATTATGGTGAAATAGTTTGACAGCGTGTTGTATACAATGAATGTTTGTTTAGCTATCTGTGCTTTGGGGTGGAGTCTGAACTCACCCCAGTTCTAGTACTGCATCGGAACACCATTTGCTTCGAGAGCAGTTATAATTCTTCAGGGCATGAATTTTACAACGTGTCGGTCCTGTCAGAAATGTTTGTCAGGGATGTTTGTCAATGCTGACACTATTATTGGACTCTCTTACCTCCCTGCTGCAAACAGCCATTTCCATCTCTTTCCAAAGATGCTCTTATCAGGTGGAGGTCTGGGGACTGTGCAGGCCACTCAAGTAAACAGAACTTGTTTTCATGTTTCTGGAACCATTCTGACGATTCATGCTTTGTAACCTGGCAAATTATTTTGCCAGAAGTAGGCCTGTCCAAATGATTAAGGATTAACCGCAGCCAGAAAGGGATGCACCAATCAGCAACAATGTTCAGAAAGGCAGTGGTGTTAAAACTCACTAACAGGTGCCAGGAAAACATTGTCACCGTTACACCACCTCCTTCAGCCAGTGCTGTTGACACCAGGCAGGGTTTTGTCCACTCATGATGCTTACTCTGCCATCGCCATGACGCAACAGAAACAGGGATTTGTCGGACCGAGCAATGTTTTTCCAGTCCTCAGTTGTCCAGTATTGGTTATTACATGCCCACTAGAACCACACAGGAGTGTGATGCGATAGCCCATCTGTGCCAAGGACAGCAAAGTTGTGCGTACCAAGATGCAGTTTGGCACATCTCTGCTGTACTGTACCGTCATTTGCCTCTTTGGTCTGCCTGTCAGCTTGCCAATATCCTTCTATGTCTCATCAACAAGCTGTTTTTGCCCTGATGGGCCGCCACTGATTGGATGTTTTGTGTTTTGTCGCACCACTGTCTGTAAACTGTAGACACTGTTATGCGTGAAAAGCACAGGAGGGATGTTTCTGAGGTACTGGAACCAGCATGCCAATAGGCCTAATAACACGAAATATGTCCCATGTGCTTCAAAGATTCCTATCGCTACTCCACCCAGCACACTCTCACACATCTTAGTGCTGCTTGAGCTTCCAAAACATTGGAAAGAGGTGGAGATTTAGGCAGTTTGTAAGACGGACTGTTAGAAACCAAGAGAGCAGGTCTTTACAACCAATACCAAAAGTCTTGCTATTTGATGATTTTCTTCTCTGAAGGAAAAAGGAAATATTTTGGCATATTATATTCATGGCAGTCTTCATCCTTGACTGTCGGTCCAAAGGCTTTTCCATTACCATCACAGCCCTATGCGGCACTTATCGTAAGAGTATGGCTGTTAACTGGTTGCATTGCCAGTCTGGCCTTTATATCGTAAAGGCCAGCTTATCTCCCCCAGCTTCCATTTGGCTCATTCATCCCCTTTTCTTCTGTAACACAAATGTGTGAAGTCCTATAGGTACCTGGTGAATGCAGCTAATAATGTAAGTACAAGTCAGGAGTGAAAACCAGCAGACGCTGAACTCTCCATGGAATGGGTTTGACAACTGTCCTGTAGAGTGTTTTTATGCTCTAATCTCCCCACTTCCTGTTGTATGTCAGGGAGTGGTGCCTCAGGCTTCGGTATGAATGTGTTACATGCTAACGGTTCCCCCTCTGTTTTGTCCCTCAGGGAGTGGTGTCTCAAGCTTCGGTATGAATGTGTTACATGCTAATGGTTCCCCCTCTGTTTTGTCCATCAGGGAGTAGTGCCTCAGGCTTCTGTGTGAATGTCTTACATGCTAACGGTTCCCCCTCTGTTGTGTCCCTTAGGGAGTGGTGCCTCAGGCTTCAGTGTGAATGTGTTACATGCTAACGGTTCCCTCTCTGTTGTGTCCCTTAGGGAGTGGTGCCTCAGGCTTCAGTGTGAATGTGTTACATGCTAACGGTTCCCTCCCTGTTGTGTCCCTCAGGGAGTGGTGCCACTGCCGTGGTGCAGGCAGCCTACTGCGAGCCCAGGAAGGAGAGGGTGGCCATTAAACGCATAAACCTAGAGAAGTGTCAGACCAGCATGGATGAACTTCTGGTAACACACAGATGCATGCACATCCACAGACACACGCTGCCCACCGTGGTCTCCATCGAAAATGTGACTGTGCACAATGTGGCCCGAAAGATTTTAATTTAAAAGAGGCAAAACTCACCGAATACCAATGCATTTGATGTGTACCGTTAGGGCGTCCACTCTGAATACTCAGAATTACCCAGAATATTTGGATGTGGACGTTAATCAGAACACAACATTTGACTTCTGTAACCATGTGACCGCTGACAATTCGTCTTCAAACATTTGGAGGAAAAAAACAACAGCGCGTCAGATCCGAGCAGTTCCAAATGGGACTGAAAATAATCAATTTTGAAAATAATCAATTTTTTATTAAGTTGAAAAGATGGTGGATCTTTATATGACAACTGAGCTTGTTTGGCAATATGACATTTTGGTGTTTTGTGCTCCTAGACTGCAAAAACAGGTTTTAGTTCACACATTGAGTGCCTGCCTACCATTACACATGAATGGCACATGGGAGATGCAGTTCAAATACCTGTTGAGAAATCAAAAGAATAGGTATTTCGAATTTAAACCCATAGCACAAACTACCCCTGTTACTTGATACTGGATGCAGAAAAATGAAAATGGTATCCATGAAAATCTTCCACTGTCCCTTTTAAATTTTGGCTTCTGGTATATCTTAGCTGTAGGGAGATAGGTGAGGGTGCTGTAACTGATCTTCACGCGCACACAGTCGGCCCTTATTACATAACTGAGCATGTCCCAAGTCAAGTGGCACCCTATTCCCTGTTTATCCCCTTTAGGGCTCTAGAAAAAGCAGTGCACTATCAAAGGAATTGTGTGGTATCTGGGGCCCAGCCCTGGATTTATTCTGCCCTGTCTTGTCAAGTATGTCCTGGAGACACAGCCCAGACAGTAGGGACAGAATCCAGGGTGTTGTTCATTGTGTTGCACAATATATCGATGCTAGAAAAGTATTTAGACACTACAATTTGAAAACAGTGCAATGCTAGGAGTCTCAAAACTTTGCTACTTTTTCGTTTCGTTCTCCAGGTGCTTTACTGTTGTAGCGATGTTTCTCGAGGGCAAAAAAGGGTATGTACGATGTTTCTCGAGGGCAAAAAAGGTATCCCTTTTAAGGGATCAAGCGTCATCAGCAGTGACGTTGCTCCGGAAGTTTTGCTTGCTACTTGCTAGTCAGAGAAGGGGCAGCATCAGAGCTATAATGTCTAATGTGAGTTGAAACCTTCTAATTACATAAGTGCATGGTCAATACTATATGACGGCATGGCAGCAGAGGGGAGAACTGGCCGTCCTCAACTAGGAGACGGTGAGGGAGCCCAAAGTCAAATTTGGCGCTACTTTGGCTACAAAGCCTACAATGAGGTTGAGAGGTTGAGCCCGATACATCAGCGGCGCTGTTGTGCAGAAGATGTTTATAAAACGTCTTACAAATGGAGGCAACACCACAGATTTCGCAAAGCAACATTTGGCAGAGCTTATTTACTAGAAGTACAATGTTCAGTGTTATACCGTTATCAAATTACAATATTGCTTTGACTGAATAAAAATATAATCAAACGAATAAGCTTAGGCTAGATGTTTATTAGAAATAGGCCTATGTAAACTGTTCAGTGCTATACTGTTATCTAATTGCTTACACTTTTTAAAGTCATTGCTGTTTATTTTTTTATTCATCATTTGGTATTTTATTATTTGTGTTCTGGTTAAATTTACAAAATTATTGTGTATTTTTAGGAAAACTCCTGGACAGTTTTTAACTTTTTATACTCAAAAACAACGGTCGACATTGCTTAATGCTTTTCATTTTTACACGGGTATCGTTTCGGTATAAAATTTTCTGATGCTAAAATCATAATCGCATTCGAAGATGAGATTTTGGCATGGTGACAACACTAGGTGTTCATGAGGCATCTAATGGGAGAATACTGACTCAAACGGGGATAGACTAGCTGGACTTGACCAATAACAACTGCCTGTTTTTTAAAACCGCTTTGCCTCGAACTATGTCTCGTCCCAAATTGATTCTCCTCAGCTTCAAGCCTTTTGGCGCTGGATCTAAGCTGACGTATCAGAGAAGTGGAGGCTTTACTATAATGACAAAGTAATGTCTCTGTGTGTCTTTTTCTCCTTGCAGAAAGAGATCCAGGCCATGTCTCAGTGCCACCACCCCAACATCGTGTCCTACTACACCTCTTTCGTTGTGAAGGATGAGCTGTGGCTGGTGATGAAGCTACTAAGTGGTGGTGAGTGCTACTGTTGGGTGGAGTGGCCTCATGCCCGGTCTGCCGTGGCCTGGCCTTTCGAACCGTTGGGGATGACATGTCATTTACATTCCGCTCGGGGTTATCGCCGGCCCCGCTGGCAATATAGGTTCAATAATGGCGACCAAGTTGCATTTCAAGTGGTTTGTTGTTGGACAATCAGGCACAACTTTACGTTGCGTCTTAGCTGCCTGCCTGCCATGCTCTGTTGGTCCCAGAGAAGCAGCCCGCCTCTCTCCAGCTGTGGCGTTGGCTGTCAGCCCGGTGCTGTCCATCCTCCTGGCATGCAGAAACTCTGCCAAGAGTTAGAGCATTGGGGCATTTCAGCCCAGGCTAGCCCTGCTGCCTTGGAGACTGTCATGGAGTCCTCTGATCTTTATTTCTTCTGTGGTTTACCTTGGCTTGGAATGAAACGTGTCTGATGTTCATCACGGCCGCAAACTAACAACAGATGTTTTGGTCTGAGCTAGTTACCGACCCTGAAAGACTTGGCAAAGAAATTCTGGGTGATGCTGGTGTTCACTGTGTTCAGAAGCATGTTCAGTCTCATAGTAACCTTGTCTTCTGCTTCTCCATCTTTGTCTTTTGCTTCTCTCTCTCAGGCTCGGTGCTGGACATTATTAAACACATCATATCTCGTGGGGAGCACAAGTCTGGGGTGCTGGATGAAGCATCTATTGCCACAATCCTTAAAGAGGTCCTGGAAGGACTGGAGTACCTGCATAAGAATGGCCAGATTCACAGGTTTATTTTTTTGTTGTTTTAAGACTATCTCTGGCTAAGCCATTTTGTGGTCGTTTCACATTGTCCCATAATGATCAATATTTCATAGCGGTCTGTATGTATTATTGAACAGGTTTGTTTTATATCTGTAATCAAGCTGAAGTGTGCCCGTGTCATAAAAAGGAAACACACTGGATAATGACTTCTTTTCAGCAGCATGCACTGATTAGCGTGTTTAGCTCAGATTGAGACGTGATCAATGAAACCACTTGGCATGACTGCAGTTGTCAGGAGATTATGGTTTGCAGTTTTAACAGGCCACAGACCAACACAATAATGACTCCTCAGTAGTTTAGTGTCAGGCGTGTTGTGTCGTAGCAGGCTTACCACCTCTCATTTCCCTGCATTACATGGAGTTTAGTTTCCTTACAGGTGACTCCCAGTAAACACTGATTTTCCCTTCGTTTTTTTCTGTTCACAGGGATCTGAAGGCTGGTAATATTCTTCTCGGGGACGATGGCTCAGTGCAAATTGCAGGTGTGGTCTCCGACTCCTTTTTATAATTGTTTTGCTGTCAAGTATTAACTGTTTTCTACCAACAAAAGACACTATATTCCTCACAGCATTGACTCCATTGCTAAAACTGTCTGTCTTAGGATCTGCCTGACCTCTCTCCTGTCTATTTGTCAGACTTCGGTGTCAGTGCCTTCTTAGCGGCGGGGGGAGATATGACCAGGACTAAGGTCAGGAAGACGTTTGTCGGGACGCCCTGTTGGATGGCCCCGGAGGTCATGGAGCAGGTGGGGTGCCATCGTTTTCCTTCTTTCTCTCTGCTCCCCTCTCCTTTTTCCTGTCTTTCTATCTCTTTCTCTATTTCGCTTTTGCCGTCTTTAGTCTTTCTTGCTTGGCATGTCTTCTGTATAAATTCTAGATTAAAACTGATTTTGTTTTGAGAAGCTCGCAGTATTTTTTTGATATGTATCCGTCGTCACTGTCAGCAAATGTTTTCTCCGATACAGAAGAAATTAAAAATAAAGGAGAGTAAAAAAAACGTACTGTTTCTCAGAGCTGTTATTTGTCTGTCCTCAGGTCAGAGGTTATGACTACAAAGCAGATATCTGGAGTTTTGGGATCACAGCCATCGAGCTGGCTACAGGCGCTGCCCCATATCATAAATATCCACCCATGAAGGTGATTTCCAATGTACTTATGTGTTAAAGGAATCTTTGACTTCCTCAAAATCAGTTACCTGGCTTTATAAATATAAATTCAATGGTCAGCTAGTGTTGTTAAGTCTGTGTGTGTGTCTGTGTGTGTGTCTGTGTGTGTGTCTGTGTGTGTGTCTGTGTGTGTGTCTGTGTGTGTGTGTGTCTGTGTGTGTGTGTGTGTGTGTGTAGGTGCTGATGCTGACCCTACAGAACGACCCTCCCTGCCTGGAGACAGGGATTCAGGACAAGGAGATGGTGAAGAAGTATGGCAAGTCCTTCAGGAAGATGATATCTCTGTGTCTACAGAAGGAGCCTGAAAAAAGGTGATTGTCCTGGACACTCATGACAGAAATGATGCCGTTGAACGGATGCCTTACTCCCAAGGTGTTTACGGTGAGGGCGTTTTAGTATATGGCCCTGCCGTGCACCAAACTCAGGTGTCGATGGGGCCACTGTCCACCCAGCTGAGCCACAGGGTCCAGCCTGAGGGGTATTCATGGAGAACTGCCCCCGCGTCACGCCTCTGCTCCATCTGTAATCTAACAAATGTGATTCTGCTAATCAGATGTGTTTCAACAGTGTTGGCTCCCAGTATGTGAGCATAATTCCACCGTGACACAATTTCTCTCAAGTCAGCATTGTCCTTTGTGTGGCTCACCAGAAAGCGTCTGTTCTTAGTGTTTCCCCTAGTTGTCCCAACCTGTTAGTCCCATTTCCTAGTGGAATGAATTCCCTTGCCTTTATCTGTCGCCTGCCACAGTGCTTTAGTGTCCCGCGGAGGACTAAAGGATGTTGTCTCTGTCTTACAGACCGACTGCCGCCGAGCTGCTCAAGCACAAGTTCTTCACGAAAGCAAAGGTGAGGCTGATGTAAATGTGCGCCCGTGTGATGTAGCACATCTGACACAGGCAGCTCCCGGGGACGAGGAAATCCAACTATGTTGTCGTGTCATCTGTCTGTCTATATCTGTCTGTCTGCCTCTGTCATGCAGAATAATGAATACCTGGAGGAGAAGCTTCTTCAGAAGGGTCCTTCAATAGGAGACAGATCCAAACGGGTACGAGATTATAACCATACGTCTCTCTCTCTGACACGCACGCATGCACGCACGCACACACACACACACACACGCACACACCCTCACTCAAACACAGTCATATCTGTTGAACACGGTTCAGTTTGGCAGGAATGTTATTCCGTGTTCCAGCTGCCAGAACAGCCCAAATGCTTTGTAAGCATCTATATACAGTACCAGTCCAAAGTTTGGACACAGCCATTCGAGTGAATGGGTAGGTGTGTCCAAACGTCTGACTGGTACTTTATATACATGGGACTGCAGCCGTGTGTGTGTGTGTGTGTGTGTGTGTGTGTGTGTGTGTGTTCGTTCACTACACGGTGCTGGTCAGAGTGCTAATTGCGGTTCCCAGACAGGTGACCCTATAAACAACAAGGACACTCTACTGTGATCTAAATACTGTTTGTGTCAGTGTGTAATCCTAACCAGACAGCTTGTCTGTCCTCTTGGGCCAGGGCTTGTGTCAGGGATGTGGTGCAGTAGGCCCACGTGTCGCTAGAATACAGGACGTCCTGTAGTGTAGAGCACA
>JACXGI010007246.1:0-38225 GCA_016801175.1 Esox masquinongy
TAGATGTGTTTGGCGGAGGTGGAGGCAGTGTAAGTGCTAGATGTGTTTGGCGGAGGTGGAGGCAGTGTAAGTGCTAGATGTGTTTGGCGGAGGTGGAGGCAGTGTAAGTGCTAGATGTGTTTGGCGGAGGTGGAGGCAGTGTAAGTGCTAGATGTGTTTGGCGGAGGTCGTGTAGTAGTAGTTGCAGATGCAGCCAGGTTATGAATTTGAGAGCAGCATATAAAACTTTTGTTGAAGTAAAGGGAGATTGATTGATGGTGTGTTAGGCGGGCCTAAAATGATAGCATCACTACAGAATGTCACGGTAATTATTTTCTATTCATAAATATTGTGTAGTTACGAGTCAGATAAGCCAACCCAGGTGATTGTACTGTATGTCTTGTTCCTAACATGTCCCCTCTTACCCTCCTGATTGGCCAGGTATGTATTGGACCACCCATTTAACATAAAACACAACTCCCAATCCAGCCACAAAACCATATTAGCCTGTGTAGGTAAAAATAGCATGATGTGTATAAATATAAACGCAACGATTGTTGAAGTGTTTATTTTGGGCATCAGAAATCGTGTTATTGGTGTTAGCAAGGTTAAATTTAGCCCCGTGGTCCTTCTCTGAGGAGTGGAAACAGTGACAGGGACCTGTTTTGCCATGACACGCTTCCTGTATGCTGTGAGTTGTAAGAATACCACAAGCCCTGTGACGTGACGACACTCGGAAAGAAGTTATAGAGAAAACAAGTCAGAGGTGTGGTTTAGCAGTTATGAGGAAGTCGATAGTTTTTTTTTTTATGTTTTACAATAATTAATGGACCTCATTCCACTTTTAGATAACATGATGGAATACAGAGAATACAGTTAGGACTTCTCTTGATATTATAGCAATTCAAAATTATATTCCTTTTTTACATTTCATCTCAGCTGGGTCAGACATCATTGTGAGAGCCATCTGGCTTCTATTTTACGCATATGTATTCATTTATTTTACCACATTTCACCAAGCATGGCCAATTAGGATCCAATTCTTATTTGTATTGATGGCAGTTGATGACACTGAAAACAAATTGTCAATTGGGCTTAACTGTGTATAAGGTAAGCAACTGGGTCTTTGTGGCTGCTCTCATTTCCTCTAACCTATTGTCTTCACTGACCTCTGCTAAGTACAAGTATCACATGAAAAGAGATTTGCCTTTGTACAGCCGACACAGATGTAGCATGTAGATAAAAGTACCAAGAGAGAGAAAGTACAACGGAGCACATTTAAACCGGCAGGAATGACAGTAATCTGATACCCAAATGGTGTATTTTGGAAGTATGAATGAATTTTATGTAGAAGACACACTGATTGATGATTAGGTTATTTGTAAACAGTGTCATAAGCTGTTCATTCCTCCATGGAAAATTCAAGAAATAAGCCTACTTTGTTATAAAAAAAAAAACATAAAAAACAGATTCTTTTCATGTTCTATTTGAGTGGGAGTCATAAGACTCCAAAGCGTGTGTGTGTGTGTAGCTTAAGAAAGCTACTGTGTGTGTGTGTGTATATATGTGTGTGTGTGTGTGTGTGTGTGTGTGTGCATGCATTTGTGCGCATGTATTTGTGTGTGACAGTGACATACAGCAAGGCAGAGACAGATTTATTGTATGAATTTTCTCAGTGAAAACAGCAGTGAAAGTCATGAATCATCCCTGCTGCATAGCGCCACAATACCACCGGAAGTCCCCATGGAACAGTACCAAGCAGAGACACCACACTGTAGTGTATGCTATATGATACAAACATGCACGCGCATACACACACACACAAGTACAGTACGTTTATACAATCTATAATAATAATCATAATAAATCGACGGTATGTGGCAGATGGCAAAAAAGTCATGTGTGAATACATGGACGATCCTAGCAACCAGACAACCCACCGTGGCACAGAACATGCAACAGCCTACCAAGCTACACCGTCACATGTACATGCGTTCACATATCCACACGCGTACACACCTACTAAAGCATAACAAACGCATACAATCCTGGATGGTTTGAATGGAGTGACCGGTCCCATTGGTAAGATTTCTGTTGGATGTGGAGTTTTAAGAAACCTCCCCCACAGGCCTATCGTAGGTGTGGTAAATGAAGAGTCTGCCGATTGTTTCTGTGGGCTCATTTACATCACAAGATTGAGGATGTAACGCTACATAGTCTTATCTTGCATAATAATTTCAGTCATTTTTAATTTACACCAGCGTGTTTGAGATTTACTACGCAGGACTGAGCTGGTCAATCGAGTGATATGTGTGCACACTGCACAGAAACTTTCCAACAAAATTGTCTTCATAATTGCAAACCTCCGGGGGGGCTTAATCGAAAATTTGGTGCATGCTACCTCAGAAGGGGGTGTTTCGAGCTGTTGGTATCTGCAAGTTTACACAACAAAATAATCCAGCGTCTTGAGTCTTCTTCGATATGTCTTGGAGAATGTAGAGTTATGTATATACAGTAAACCTATTATCTATAATTTCAATTTCTTATGGCTATTTACATTGGTTCTTGACTAAAGCATACGGTTAAAGGCATATATAGACATTCTTTGATGCAGTTTGAATCAGCGATTTCCTGGCATTCCTGACACAATAATCTAGTAAGCAAGTCATTTGATTGGGTTGAGATGTTGCGAGTCATCACTGAATTACATTGGCATTCTACCCCTTTTAAACACGTTTGTTCTACAAAGGTCTGCCAGCCCAAGCTCAGCTATTGTATCTGAAACACACACTCCAGTAATAGCATAGGAACGTAAAGTGTATCTCCGCTAATTGTTACTTCATGCTTTGACACCTGGCCAAAAAGTCTCCAACTCTTCCAGATACCCTTCCCTACTACTTCATCTTCATTGAACTACAGGACGTTGTCATGGTAACCAATAGTCACATTGAGTGTAGATGTTCTACACTCAATGTGTTTCTTTTACATCTGAGCCCTGAATTACGCAATTACAAAAATACATCAAAGTACACACAAGGTACTAGCTGAAAGAAAGCACATTTATAAAAAACAGAAACATTCATCACACATGAGATGTATTTCATCAGTAATAAGGTCTTCAACCAGGTTTATAAATTGTCATAGAGGCACCAAAACTAAAAATATAACAACAATGTGAAGATTGTTCCACAAATAAGGTGCAAGAAAACAAAAGGCTGATTTGCCAAACTCAGTAGGAGCCAAAGGAATTTCCATATTTCTATGTCCCTGAGAACGGTTAATAATGATGTTAGGTACAGTGGGTATGGTAACTCATATGTCAAAAGGTTAGTAATTGTGTTAGGTACAGTGGATTTGATAACATATATCAAAAGGGTAATAATTGTCTTAGGTATAGTGGCTTTGGTAACTCATATGTCTAAAGGTTAGTAATCGTGTTAGGTACAGTGGGTTTGGTAACTCATATCTATAGATTAGTAACTGTGTTAGGTACAGTGGGTTTGGTAACTCATTTGTCTAAGTGTTAGTAATAGTGTTAGGTACAGTGGGTTTGGTAACTCATATTTCTAAAGGTTAGTAATTGTGTTAGGTACAGTGTGTTTGGTAACTCATATGTCTAATGTTTAGTAATTGTATTCGGTACAGTGGGTGTTTTTGTAAAAGGACTTTATTAATGAAAGCATAGCAATGTATCAAAGGTTGTGCAATGTTTACACCAAACCCACTGCATATAGATGAACACAATGTGAGCCATTTCATAGATGACATGAAAGCCTACCAACTGACTTTCTGGTTCAGAATTCAGTGAAGAGCACAAAGACTGTAAATATGTGCAGAAGAAGATCGTAAAACGTGGGGTGACAAAAAGTGAGATACGAGAGACAGAGAGAACTGGAAAACCCTGACCTTTCTTTTATAAGTAACCATATTTGTTTGTTTCCTCCCTTGTGATCTCAGGTCCTGGGGGTTTGATGAGAGTGACAGGGATCAGTCACTCTCCCTACATGTGACAGAACATGACAGTGGCCAAAGGAGAGGCTACTCCAGACCAAGCCTTGGTCTGCCATTGAAACCGTATGTTAAATGTATCACATACATAGCCTTTCCGTCTCTCTGTTATTTCCTGTGTCATTTCCCAGACCTTTCAAGCTATTGATAATACACTGTGTTCTAAGCCCAACACTGACAGAGGTGTGTTTCAAGTTGTAATGGTTATACAGTATGCATAGAATACACAGAGAACACATCGCAGAACAATCTTTACTTGCAAATTCCTTAAAAAGATAATGAGTAAAATAAACAACAATATCAGCAACACTGATGATGATAATATTTAATAATAATAACATCAAGACATATGTCTTCACCAGTAGTATATACGTTCATGTTTACAGTAAGTGTGTGTGTGTGTGTGTCTGTGTGTGTGTGTGTGTGTGTGTGTGTGTGTGTGTGTGCGTATTTGGGGGAATGCGTGCGTGTGTGAGTGTGTGTGTGCCCAGATGAGTCCCTGGAGATGGTCAGGTGTACAGCAGTCTGATGGCTTTCAAATAATGTGTGTGTGTGTGTCTTTTGTTAGGCTTTGTGTGTTGTCCATATTCCTGGCTGAGATGTGGCCCTAGGCTTAACACGCTTGGCCGTTCCAGATGACGGTAGCGGCAGAGACAGAGGCCCTGACCGGTCTTGGACCGCTCCAGAACACCGGCTCGTGCCAGTTTACCATCAACCGGACACTAATCGGTACGGACACACACTCTCTTCAATAACAAACAGGATAAGCAAAGGGAGGCAGTGGAGTGTGAATATACCCACAGTAGTTCACTACAGGAGGCATAGGGTGGGTTCAATAAACGTTTTTTGGAATCCCAGCCTTTGTGATGTACTCTAAAGATCCAGACAGACAAACAGGCAGACAGACAGGCAAAGAAGAAAATAGAGAGATATTCAGACGCAGAGACTGACCAAAATAAGATAGAGACAGATAAAGAGAGAGAAAGATGGTCAGAGAAGATTGCAAAAAAAGATGGACGGAGAGAAGGTAGAGAGAGAGAGAGAGATGAACAGAGAAGACCAACAAAAAGACAGACAGCGATAGAAAGAGAGAAAGAGAGAGTGAGAGGGGGATGTATTTAAGGTTATAGCTCATAACAGCTCCCTTGAAACCAATGACTCAGATATGCAGATGTGTTTACTCTCAGACACCGAAGAAAAAAATGTGAGAAATGAAAGAGCCTGATAATGTCTTTAAGTGTTTCACTTATAATTTTTTTTATTCATTCTAAAGAGTGCCTTTTCACGCTTCAGAATGGGCACATAAAATGAGCTTTTTGCCTTGTCTCCCTCTGTCTTCCCCCCAGTCTCTCTACTGTATCTATTGTCTATCCATTCTCTGTTGTTAGCTCTCTGACACCACCGCCACAACCAGGCAGACAGCCACCAACGAAGGGCCTCATGGGGCGATGAGATACAGAAGAGCACCCTAAGAGAAGAAAAAAATGAAGCTCCCAACAGTTCTGGAGAAACTTTGTAGAAAGTAAAGAGGATGGGGATTGTCATATGACCTGGAGGGGTATGCGACGGTAGCTCTAAATATAATAAACACGACAAAACAAGACATGGGTAATGTGTTTTCTCTGTTGGTGTCTTCTGCTGGATCCGCGGTGATTGAGTGGCTGATATCTGCCTCAGATGTGTTAGCTATCTATCATCTCTCCTCCAAATCAAAATCTCTACTGCCTTCACCTTCTTCTCTCTCCTCCCTTAACCTCCTTCTCTCTCTCTCCTCCCTTCTTCACCTTCTCTCTCACCTGCCTTTACCTCCCTCTCTCTCTCCTATCTTCACCTCCTTTTTTATTACCTTCACTTCCCTTTCTCTCCTACCTTCAACTCCCTCTCTCTCCTGCCATCCCCTCCCTCTCACTTTCCTTCACTTCTCTCACGCTCTCCTACCTTCACCTCCCTTTATTTTGCCTTCATTTCCCTCTCTTCCCTGCCTTTGCCTCCCTCTCTCTTTCCTGCCTTCCCCTGCCTCTCTCTCTCCTGCCTTTTCTCCATACCTCCCTCTCATTCAACAAGCCCTGACTGACAAAAAATAAATAAAGGGACATCAACAGCCAGTCAACGTCATCAATTCGTCTTGTTTAAAAGTTGAACGATCTAAAGGGACTTTTAAAAGTTTAGTGGTTTGAATTGAGAATGCGTTCCTGTTTTTTTTCACGGTGGATGTGTTTGTTAATTACGTCAAGGTTTGGTGAATTAAGGGCAGGATATGTAATGAATATCATTTGCATAATCTCTATTGAATACTAGCGTGTTCACTCTACGAACTCCCATACAAGCAGAAAATCTTGTATACAGTTCTGGATGGCACCAATAGAAAAGCATGCTTGAAATGAGATCTGTATGTAACTCTAATCCTGGGAGTATCTGTTTATATTCTTCCATTAATCTCTCAGTGATATTTCTCATCTGACATTCAGATCATGTTCAGCGGTTATCCTGAACGCCACAGACTGACTATTACTAACAGGTGTCAGTTGCAGAGGAAAGGAAGTTGTTTGGCCAGAATCCATGATCCTTTTTCCCAAGCCTTCCACACCCATGCAGCTGTTCTCTAACAGAGTTGACAACTTTGAGAACAGTGTTGGTTTCTGTTCAAGACTGGGATTTCAGTAGTAACTGCTACTCTAGAACGGTTAGTGGTAACTACTAATCTTGAACAATTACTGGTACTGGTACTAGTAACTGGTACTTTAGACCTGATTGTAGTAACTGATAGTCCATCTAAGGTGTGGATAGACAGAATGCATTTGTCAAGAACCAAAGCTGTCCAAAATCTTCACAAAACACCTTAAGATGTAATCAAGTCATCATGTAATAATAAAGAGTAGCAATAGCTAATAAGTAGGACCATTGCATAGCTGCATAACTTACAGAAAACCTTGACCGGTTTGGGAACAAGTTTCCCTGATGTTCAAAGCAAAGTCAAAGAGCAGGTTTGGGTGCTGATTAGAGTATTTTGCTGGGTTTGAACTGGATAGTGACAGCCAAAGCTGAACTGAGGAGCAGCCAGAAGACGACTCTGACTCCCCTCATCTCTGTAGAAATACAGTCAGCCTGACGACGATCACCGGGAAAAAAGATTGGAGGAAAAAAACATGAATAAAAACTGAAGGTACTTTTCTTAGATATGTCTCTTGATGCTTTTCAGATCTTTAAGACTTAATCAGAGAGAGATGCAGAGTTACTGTAGGAAAACTCTCAGATTCAGACTCTATAATCTGCTTTACAAGGTTTCACTTTTAGGCAATGGCACTCCTATACAGGGTTTTTGTATTTTTCCATTTTTGATCTATTCTTTTGGTTTTATTTATTGATAGACAGGTAGACACATCAGTCAGTTTGCAACATTTCATATTTCATTGGAAGAAAGGAACTTCCGGGATAAAATACTTCTTTGTCTCTCTTTCCTTGATTGTTTCATCACCCCGAAGCATTATGGTATGATTCAAGGAGAATAAAACAACTTCAGGCAAAGTAAAATTAGCCGCACATTTTCTATTATTCATTTGGGCACCATTATTACAATGGCTCATATCATATGATCAATCTAATTGGATTATCCTTTCAGAATGAGTATAATATAACTCTGCAGTAATTTCCTATTTAATTGTTGTAGAACGGATGTGTACCATTAATATACTCGTCCAGCATGAAATCATTGACAAGTGCCGTTTTCACACTGGGATGTTACATTAAAAAAACATAGGAATAAGCCAGTCTTTGCTTCTACTATTACTACTAATAATTATAATCATCACAATAATATTAATGTTGTTATAGTTTCAAAAATGAGTATTGATGGTAATGACAATGGAAATTCATTTAATGGTTCATAACCTATGTTATTTACTACTGCAGTGTCCTTATCAAATGATATTGCAATCACACTTGTCACTTAGGGATCTCAGGTTTGTGTGAGGTGTGTGTGTGTTCGGGTGTATAAGGGCATGCGCATGTATATGACAAAAATAAAATGACATGACAATCCTGACATGGTGACTCTCTGATAGAGTCGGATGATGCTGCCCCTAGACACTGACCAAAGGTCAGATTTGCATTTTACCCTTCAATTTTAGTGTTAGGATTTCATAGGGGAAACTGATCAAAGACCTGTTTTCCTTCTACCCGGAGTCAGCACTGACTTGGGTCATAAGTCTGTGCGGTTTCTGTCGGCACAGATCCTGGGTCAGTTTGCCAGGCAGGCAGACATATTGACTGATGGTCCCAGCATAATGAAAACAGCTCAAGCAAATTGAATCTGATTGGATATCAGTTAACAGCTCCAGCTTACCAACAAAAAGCAAATGTGCATTACCGCAGTTTCTCTCTCTTTCTCCATTTCTTTCTTCCCCTTGCTTTCTCTCTTTTTCTTTCTCTCTCTCTCTCACACACACACACACACACACACACACATGCACACACACACACACACACACACACACACAAACGCACACGCACAGACACTCATGCTTTGATTTTGTTTGTGGTGTGTGTCCAGTTCTAATCACCTGCATTCAACTTGGCTTGACTATGTGAGCTTGCGACAGTATGTGTCCCGATCTCAAGCAAGACAGAGCTGCAGCCACACTACGAGATTCTAAGACGGTGTCATTAGATGCAAACGGTGAAATAGGTGCAGCACATCGCTGATTCACACCAGGGGTTCCAACCGCCACCTTACATAAGCAGCAGTTTGTATAATAGGATGCGAGAGACAATGTGATCAGGACAACCCTGGTAACAGCAGCGGAGTAGTTCTGTATCATTTACATGAAGCACTAGAGGAGAAATAAAACAGAAACAGCACCCCCTATTGATGATTTGACAAACACTGTTAATGGGGAGCATTCGTGGCATTTTTGGTCCTCGTTTTATTCAACACTGCCTTGGCATGTGTTGTGTGCTTCCACAACAAACCAAGTAACAGTCCGAAATATAAACTAATCTGGGTAAATTTCTGATTTTGTTCTTGAACATATGTTTAGAATTGAATAGATCTAAGGGATGGAAACATCCCTCTCCTATCCTCTAAATGCATTGGTCTGCTGTATCTTACCTGGACAAACCCACATACAGACAAAAAGACAGACAGACAGACAGGCATGTTAGTGTGATTAATTAGAACACTGATAGAAATGTTCTCACTTAGTTACGGCCCAGTGACTTTTCTTGTTTTCTTTTCTTTCTTTCTGGCTCTCATGTGGCCCTTTAAGTTAATGGGGCTTCCTTTGTGAAGTGACCCAGGGGATAACTGAATTAACTGGCTCTTCCTTTAGGGCTGGATTTTTTTTCCTAAAAAACATCAACTTTATTCAGCATTGAAACAGAAGAAACTGTTGTAATTACTCAATTTGAATCATACAACGGGCCATGATAAACCAACAAGTTCCTGCTAGACGTTTTTTTCTTGTCAACTCAGTCCCTTGATGAACTCTAAACAGCCATTTGCACAGGACATTGACGGTTCAACCGTAAAGCTACGCTTTCATCTCCTTCCATTCAGTCAGCCTAAGCTCCCCGCATGGCCATAGGCTCTGGTTGCCTTGGAAACGAGTGTGTGAGTCTATTCTGAGAGCCATCCATCGCTCAGTGGAAGGTATACACAAGTGATCGCAGTTTACTCACCTTTTTTATTGTTCCCCATCACCACCATTGATCACAGTTCACCCACTTATTTTTGTATCGCTATGACAATCCCAGGAAAGGCATGCAGCCCTGAAAGATATGGAGAAACGCCTCCCACTGAGTACATGTCAAACACTGTGGAATGACAGGGGCACCTTGTTTGTAGTATTGCATCAACCTTTCGTGTTCTTTTTCACTAAACAGAAGGTGCAGATCTCCGTCCATTTCCATCTCTATTCCCCTACCTCTAGAAGGCCCCATGTTGTTGGCGCCTTAATCCAAGCATTAATTACATACATCTGAAGTATGCTGTACTAAGCAGTGCCTCTGCACAGTCCCTCACCCGGCTAGCGCTCCGCTAGCTCTGAGCCATTATGAATGAGGCTTGTGTCCTGGGGTCTCGGCTTTATTCATGTTGTTATCCAAGGATGTCGGGAGTTATTAAGACTGTGTCATTTTAACAAGCCTTTTTCAATAGCCTCTGTACCTCTGTGCCTCCACATCAACCTGGCATATTGCATGTTACTCGGGCGGTTTGACTGTCTACAGATGTTTTGGTTTTAACTCTCTATGCGATTAGAATGAGGTATATCTGTGTACACAGTTGGTTAATGTTCTGTTGTGTTAATCGGTGCATAGTGTTCTGGATCATGGACAGGCAAATGGTTAAGCAGGTGAACTGAAGAGAGGTTGTATTGGAGCACTCCTTATTCAGCCTTGAGGATTAACGGTAACTTAACTAAAGCTGGAAGTAGAAGATGTCAATGATGACAGAGAAAGAGAGATCTGTGAACTGCAATATATATAGAGAGAGAGAGTGGGATGGAGTCAGAGAAATAGAGATGGAGGAGGGGGAGAAAGTACGAGATAGGGAGGGAGTAAGGGAGACAAGAGAGAGACAACAGGAGAAATATGGAGGAAGGGAGAGATAAATCATATCGATATGTGTTAATTTGAAGTTAGGATGACCAGGAGTTCAGGGACCAGGCTGTATTTTGCTCTCACAATACCAACAGTCAGGTCTCAAGGCAGGTCTCTTCTCCATTCAGATGACTGCTGCTACTCTCTTTCTCACATACACACACACACACACTCACACACACATACATACACACTGTTGTGAGCACCAGTATCTCCAGAACTCACTGGATATATTTGTGTTCCAGGGTATTAGGGCTGTTGTCAGGTCACGGATTGCTCTCCCTATTTTCTTCACTCTCCTTCCCTCTTTATCTTCTTCTCTCTCTCTCTCTCTTCTCTCTGTCTCTGGTGAGTGATCCAAGGAGACAGCCTAGCAGCAGAGTAAACGGGGCGAGAGCAGAAAGTAGAGGCATCTACGGTTGTTGGTGACAGGGCCCATCCAGGATCCTATAGAGTCACCCCAGGGTGCATAATTCAATCACTACACAACCATGAGCGAGAGAGAGAGAGATACATGGAGTAAGATAAGCCGAAAGACGGGAAGATTAGAATTTGTTTAACATCTCAATTTCTTAGTTCTAAAGTATAAGCTACTCTTCCCCACATCCACACAAAACCTAGATCACCACATACTAGTAATACAAAAGAATAACTGAGAAGCCCATCGATGGACAGAGCTGCATGAATTTCAAATAGATATGGACATAATAACAGTCCAGTGATGACAAAACAGGTCTGTACCATAGACTTCCAACCAGACATATCTATGAATAACCTGACAGCCTGTTTGCATACATACATATCAGTTGACATAAACATACAGGTTATTTATGCAAGACTGGGGAGAGGTCCTGTGCTTTGAGGTGTGGTTTTATTTTTAAAAGATAATTTTGTTTGAAAGGGTTAGAAAGAGAGATTGGGTAACAGTAAAGAAAGAGCGATACAGATAGAGGGATGAAGTGTTTTTACACTACAATGGTTTCATTTGATGACTTGAAGACAGATTTGCGTCTGAGATACATTTTTACTGTGTAGAAAATGGGCGATAATGTAAACTGTCGCACATCACCTTCCAAGGTAATGTGGGACACTTTTCTGGCAGTTACCCCCAGAGGCTACTGAGGTCTAAAAACAAAGTCTCGCTCAACGTGTATTGCAGTGGAATGAGCGATGACGTATGAAGGCTGGTTCTGTAAGTCCTTCCAGTTCTATAAACAGATTCAAAAGAAAAACATTTTTTCTGTTGTTAAGCAACAACTAAAAACATCTCACTCTGGCACCAAAACAATTCCACTATCACCAGCAACAGCACTTGTTCGACAGAGCGCCATATTAGTTACCAGGTAAATAAAATTGTCAGTGAGTTTATTCACCTTCCAGATCAGTGATCTGGCCAAAGCACTGCGCTCCGGCACAGCGAGACTTTCTCATTGCTAGTATGAATCGAAAATTTAATTTAAATATTATGAAAATGTTATTTAATGGAAGTTGTGTTCACTACAATTGATGTGATCTAAATAGGCTCTTAGTTAACAGGTAAACAAAACTGTCAGTGAGTTCATAAGCCTTTCAGGTCAGTGTTTTGGCCAAATCTCTGCACGTCCATGTGTTTCGCCTTACAGCGAAACACAAGGCGAAAGTTTCTTGTTGATGGTGTGAATCTAAATTGTATTTACATGTTACTGCTGTATGAAATGAAATTGTTTTCATGACAGTTGGAGTAGTCTAAATAAGTCTCATAAAGAGGAGACAGAAAGTTAAGGGAAAAGTGTGAGGTGAACCCTGAGAAGTAACAGTGAGGGACAGAGCCTGCAGTCCTGGAGGAGAGCGTGATGAGTGGAAGGAATCATTTTATTATTATTATTCTTAATGGGAGTGAGGAAGGAGTGGAAGAAATAATTTTATTATTATCACTCTAAATGGGAGAGGGTGATGAGTGGAAGGAATACTTTTATTATTATTATTCTTAATCGGTGCGAGGGATGAGTGGAAGGAATCATGTTATTATTATTACTCTAAATTGGAGAGGGTGATGAGTGGAAGGAATCATTTTATTATTATTACTCTAAATGGTAGAGAGGAATGAGTGGAAGGAAACATTTTATTATTATTACTCTAAATGGGAGAGGATGATGATTGGAAGGAATCATTTTATTATTAGTATTCTTAATGGGAGCGAGGGATGAGTGGAAGGAATCGTTTTATTATTATTACTCTAAATGGGAGAGGGTGATGAGTGGAAGGAATCATTTTATTATTATTATTCTTAATGGGAGCGAGGAATGAGTGGAAGGAATCATTTTATTATTATTACTCTAAATTGGAGAGGGTGATGAGTGGAAGGAAATATTTTATTATTATTACTATAAATGGTAGAGGGTGATGATTGGAAGGACTTATTTTATTATGTATTTAAATGGAAGAGGGGGGATGAGTTGAAGAAATAGGGGGATGGGTGTAAAAAATAATATTATCATAACTGAAAATGTGAAAGGGAGATGAGACTTACGCAAGCTGATTTAGAGGACAGAATGGTACATAGCTCTGCTCTCTGTCGCCGGATCCTGCCGACGTGTGTCTGAGACCAGAGGAGGAGAGGAGTGAGAGAGCACTGAATATGGTCCATCTGCTGTGATGAATAACTTTGACTGGGCATGTTTGCGTCAGTAGCCAAGGCTGTGCCGGAAAGAAAAAGAAAAAAATCCCAAAAGTAATTTTACATCATAATCAGTTTTACACAAGCAAGGAACATGATTGTACTGGCGATTGCTTGGGGGGGTTGCGGGCATGGCGAGGATGTCATCCACTGTGGTAGCACAAACCTGACACAAGTCATTTCACCTCATCTGTTCTAGCTGTGTCTCCTCATATACATCCCAGGATGCTAATCTGGCCTTGTCTGTCTCAAGGCCCTTAAAAACCATGTAGCAAATCACACGGCTGATTATGAAATTAAAAAGTACAATGGAACAATGACAAGATAGTCTCATACTCTTTTGTCCCCATTTGTCAAGTCTCAGTGTGCGTGCATGTGTGTGTGTGTGTGTGTGTGTGTGTGTGTGTGTGTGTGTGTGTGTGTGTGTGTGTTCGTCCAAACTGTGATTAAACCGGGCAAATTGGAATAATAGGGACATATTCTCTGTCCCAATTATTAAAATAGCTATTTTTTGTTCGAATCATGTTCAGGGTTGTGGTCTAAGATGGTCCAGGGGTCTAGGTCCAGTCACATGTATTGCTGGGCCATCCAACCCACTAACTTTCTAACTTTCTTTCCATTAAAGTTACCAGTTATCTGTCCAAAATTGTAATTCACAACATAATGTGATGCCTTTCAGTTCATTCCAGATTACTTCTATTTTAATAAGCATTAGAAGCAGACACAAATTTATATAATATAAAAAATGAACAAGTTTTCCACTGCAGGATCAGTGAGTGTTTACTTACATCAGTGACCATAAATGGATGTTGCCTTTAACTGCATAGGTTAGGTATATTTCTAACACATTGCCTTCAATTTTATTTCCATAATTACAGTATATGATTGGGCTATATCTCTTCGTTAATAGCTAAAAGCTAGTTGTCTCTTACCAGAACATTTCCACAAAAGGATTTATTTGCCAGCGCTGTTTGTCATGGATGACTCAAGTGCTGCACTCATTGAAAGCCATACCTTGGGCTCTACCAAAGTGCCATTCAGTTATGTAGAGTGATAACCATATGCTATATGTATGTAAAGTGATAGCTATTTTTATGATTGCATATAATTTGTTACCCCCAACCTTGTGTATGTGTCAGTGTCTGTATGTGTGTGTGTGTGTGTCTCTGAGCAGTGCGACAGTGAGGTATGCTGGACTCTGACTAAAAGTATTGATCTACCAGACCACAGCAGGCAATAAATTAGACACGTCAGACATGACCTACAGAGAGAAAGAAAGAGAGGGATGAGGAGGACATAAATCTGGGAATGGTATCTAGTTTTGTTGTTGGATATTTTTATTTCCTACACACATAAATTCTGGGTCCATCTGTAGGTTTCTGTCTCACAAACGAATCATCTCCCTCTCTCTTCCTTTTTTCTCGCTGTAACTTTTCTCTTCTATCCACAGATCTGGGGCCTCATTAGTATCAGAGCCACGTACACCCCCCCGCTAACTTCAATCAGTCAGCTGTTACCACACAGCTCTCTCAGCCCCCCATACCAGTCCTTCTCTCTCCCCCCATACCAGTCCTTCTCCCCCCCCATACCAGTCCTTCTCTCTCCCCAGTCATTCTCTCTCCCCAGTCCTTCTCTCTCCCCAGTCATTCTCTCTCCCCAGTCATTCTCTCTCCCCAGTCCTTGTTTGTTTAGTGCAGCTGTAGTTGTGTCCTCTGTCTGTGTTGACAGGTTAACAGGGTGGCAGGGTGGAGGGGGTTCAGGACTGGGGGGGTCGATGTTCGGAGCTAAAGGGCAGTGAAACAGAAAAAAGGGAGAGACAGGGGAGCGAAAGAACAAATGTGCAGGAATGTACCAATGTACCAAAGCGTTGTCAACGGTGACTCACCAGATTAGGCCCTGAACACGCGCACACACACACACAAGCACATACAATTAAATGGACAAAAAAACATACAAATGTGCACTGACCCTGACGCACTGTATGCTTGCGCGTAAAACAAAACCGCAGTTTAAATAAGCAGCGCGGAAATGTAAAAACAAGCTCCAGAATTATTCCCCACAACACTGTGTGTTTTCCCTACAGTGCACAAGGTTTTCATAACGTACTTCCTTTCCCCGTGCTCCCCACTCCTCCGTTTATCCAGTTCATCCTGCTCCCTCCTGCTCCCTCCTCTCATTACCCTCGCTCTCCAAACACACACTCTCTCCTAACGTGCTGTTTAGCCCCTATACAGCGTGTCACAGAGCAGCAGGGCTACTGTTTTTACCACGCCCACATGCAAACTGTACACGGAATAGCGCATACGCTAGCAGACACACACACCCACAGACACACACACAAGCCTACGCGTTCAGTCAGTGGTGTATTGTAGACTGCGAGGACTCAGGGCTGTGGTATCTCACAGTGAAGTCAGTATCACCAGTGTGTTTGTTAACCAGGCCTCCGTGTCTGCACTGAATGTCCATCTAACTGGGGAACGGATGGCGCTTAGTAAATGAAATGGCAGGTTACCTCAATCTGTCATTCTGTGACTCACGCCGTATCTGGATGGCACAGCACATGCACTCCCACACATACACACACACTTGTGTGAGAGTGCACATACGCACGCACGAGCCGCACTGACAGGAGGTTAATTCACCATCTGTGAATTTTTAATAGTTAATCAGATGAATCTCTGAATTATACATTCTGGGGCAGAAAATAGCCAAGTGTTTGTGGAACACCTGAGATTGAGACACGAGGCCATTTCCAACGTTTTCTTCAGTAATCTCAGAAATTATCACGTTTAAACCCTAAAAAAAGACATGGATTGCCAACCTCAGAAAATGTCAGGTTAACTAAAATTGCGCTGCATGTGCCCATATTGACCATGATTATTCCACTTGTTATCATCAAATTGTTTCATCATTGCAACAACTTGATGAATTGGTTCTTGTAGCTCAAGAACATCAGTTTGCGTGTGTTTAAGGAGCTGAGTGGTTCCCCTCTTAAAGTGTTAGGCTACAGGATAACACAACCTACAGAAAAAAAAATATTTGGCAGCCTCGTAGAGAAAATATTGTCAGCAAGGATCTTTATCAGGGAGAATCCCAGATAAAATAGCTGCTTAAGTCGGCTGAACATCCAACATAGAAGAGCGGAAGGTTTTTTGCTCCGGCGACAAATGTTTTTGGTCGTTGTTGTTGACATTGACAGGCTGGCTGGTAAAACCACAGGCCTCGTTTGAGTCACACAGGAAATGGCCCACACAATCCTGTCGTACAAATGGAAAGGACAAAGCCTGCTGCCTGTCATCTGATTGGGCTGGGAACGTTGGTTTTCACCCATCAGTACAAAGACGACCGTGGGCTCCATCGATTATCAAAGGCACTGAGGACGCTCAGACAGAGAGCCCACAGATCTTCCCCAGGCTCAGACATGAAAAGCTCCCGATGACAGCGCTTAGCCTCAGCTATATCATTCCGCCTGGCACACACACACACACACACACACACACACACACACAGCTCCCAATGGCAGCTATTAGCCTTAACTATATCACTCCGCCTAGCAGGCAAGGGCTCCCGTTGCTTAACGGTTCTACCATCGGTCTTAAAGGCAAGACATGCGTTGTTTTCCTGTTGTTTTACTCCATTAGTTTAGTCCCTGTCGAGTTAGGGTCTCATCATGCTCCTTCCATGCAAAGCTCCGGCTAAAGCCAACCGCGACTATGCATGTGAGAGACACACGCTTAAACAATACAAGGCAACCTTTTATTATGGTGATGCTTCATTACTTTTTAACTCGTATAATCGTACATACTGCAGCTCATGAATCATTTAAGGGTGAGTTCTCATCTCAAAATGACAGGGAAACGAGGTAAGTCGGGTAATGGGGGTTAAAAGAGGGGGGATGGGAGGATAGAGTAAGGCTATGCATGTATATCATTGTCCCGTGTCACCAATAAGCTACAAGGCATGTCACGTTCATGTCATTGGTTATGCATGACACACCACCAAAAGATGGAGGTTTCCAGTGTGATCTTTATTTGGAATATTGTGTTAAGAGCGAATGGCAGCTGTAACCTGGTACTTGGAGAAAAAAAATGATTAAGCCAGTTGGGAAGTAATGCAAAGACCTGGTATCCAATACAACTATTTACATATCAACTGAGTGTTATTTAGAGGTATTTAGAGTATTATTTCATAATGATCACTTTCTCCATCTATCCACCTTATCCCCCTTTCTCTCTCTCTCTCTCTCTCTCTCTCCTTCTGCTCGTTTTCACACACTTCCTCGCTTGTTTAACTCCTATAACCTGCTAAAAGTGAAGTGAGATATGAGGGTATAAAACACATAAATATAACAAGAAATGGAAGGAAGTGTTGGAAAAAAAGAAATCAATCCAATGAGTAATAAATGCTTTTTGCCGTTGGCGCACCTGTGCTGTTTTGTTGGGAAAGAAAGATGAAAGGAGTTGGAGATAATGTATTCAGAGAGAGAGTGAGACAGAGAAAGAGAGAGAGAGAGAGAGAGAGAGAGAGAGAAAGAGCCCAGGGCGCAATGATGAGCTAGCCTTGTTCATCCCTCTTCCTCTTGTCTTTCACCTCATTTTTATCTCAGCTCTTTCTTTCTCTACTATTTTCCCTCTCTCCTCTTCCCTCTCCCCTTCTCTATTTCCTTTTCTCTTCGATGTCTTCTCTCTCATCCTCTTCTCTCCTGATTTTTCTCCTCTCTCTCCTCACTCTCCTTTTATCTCTCTCCCCATCTCTCTTATCTCTCTTTCTTACTCTCTCAGCTCTCCCTGTTCAGTCTGACTTTTCTCTTTTCTCTCGATCCTCCCTGGCAGTGGAGCTGTCCAGTGCTGAAGAATATGGTTTGGAGGAAGATAACACCCTCCCCCCTCCACACACACACACACAAACACACACACACACACACACACAAACACACACACACACACACACACACACTTTTGCTAGGCATCAATGTCAATAATTTTAGATCATATCCATTTCATTTGATATACAGGTGACTGAGGCATGGTGTGATATTGTATATTACGTTTACCAGCTTTCTACACTGTTGACAAATAAATACATTTAAAATACATTTAAACAACAAATGTGCAGTTGTGCTGCTGCTGTGACACCTGCTGGACTATCTTGTAAGCAATTGTTATAAAACTAAAAAGTTGCCTTAACTAGCAAGCAGGAATACCTTTATGGCAACAATGTTTTCTGTGTGCATGCATGCACTTCTCCAATAGTCAACCACCCTTTCTTGCTAGCAAATTAGCTTGCAGAGAAACAGTGGTTGAACAACGTTGAAAACAAAGTTAGCTGGCAATAAAATCCTTTCACTACCTACAATAGCAAGCTAGCACACTGGAACAAAGCTAATAGTGGTCTTGCCTTATTTGTATACTTTACATAGTTTTTTTAGTTGGTGCTTGAAGAAATCTTGTCTGGTTAGGTTTTATCAATAATTTAAAAAAAACTCTTTGTAAGAGTTAAAAACTTTGTAGCCACTAATGTTAGCCAGCAATCCAAGTAGCTAGCTATCTAGCTAGTGTTGTGGAAAGCACATAATCAGAGTGATGGATAGCTTCACCATACATGTTTTATATAGGCCTCTGCTTCCTCTGTCTCCGGGCTTTCTTGCTGCTCTGCGGTTCACCATTGCCTGTTGCATTTCCTATTCTGGCCTCCATACTGAGCTGCCACTTGGGAGCTCTTAACTATCTCCCTTGACGAAGTACCGATGGGAGGCAGCTGTGCAGGGGTGGGGCTGGCCCTGCTGGCTGCCATCGAAAGGTTCTGGAAGCTGCCAGCTTTCTTTCACACCGCAAATCCAAATCATGAAAGTATAGTGTTACAGTTTGACACTATACTTTCCCTTCATTAGCAGAGGTGATAAGGTAACCTGAAAACACTCACATTTATACAGGGTAATACGTAAAGTTTCAGCTTTACACATGAAATAGAGCTCTTCATTCATATTAATGATCAATACCACTTTGCAAGTTTATTTATACAACTGACATAGTCAATGAAGCATGCAAATTATGCATTTTTCATATTGGTGGTACAAGCAGGAATCAAACCCACAACTCTTAGCATTACAAGAGCCGTGTTCAGCCAGCCGACCCACACAGGACTACATGTTTGCTCTGAGCACTGTGATGGTAAATGTGTGTTCAACAGGGTCAACATAGACAACTGTCCTCATTGTTCTGTACCCTCTGAGAGTTTACCACCACACCCCCAGAGGTTCACGCATTTTCAAACCTCTCAGCACAATTAAGCACCAATTAGTCGCAGCACTAACAAGCTGGCTAATGACTGGAGAGCAATATCTCCTCTGTGAGTATTAGCATGTCTCAAACATCCTCCTCTGGGGCTAAGGAAGGCACAGGAGTCATGGATTGTACATATACACACACATACACACACACACACACACACACACACACACATACTGTCTACACACACATACTGTCTACACACGCAATGCTTTGAACTTAAGTATAGCACTGTTATGTGTACAGGATTATAGTGTGTACTTTGGGGGTTTAGTCATATAGGCCACCCACCCCATTTGGTTCTCTTTGGAATATTTGGGAACCTTCTGTGGCACTTTGTCGTAATTTAAGATAATTAGTACATCTCATGCCTAACTCTTGCATGCATAGCCATGCTATTTGCCATATACTTTATATTCAGTGTCCACGGTAATGAAGCCGCTGGATATTAAGTTTTCTGTCATCTTACTATAGTAATCACAACATGGATTGGAGTCTGAATCACCACACAAACAGGGATATAAACAGCAAGGTGAATGTACAGTGAAGAGGACCTGCAGACCTCTGAGTGCACTCATCCTCCCATCATCCTCTCTGTTCTGCATCTCCCTGCACGACTCAGCCTACTGTTTTCTCTCTCCTTCCCTGAGATAGCGCTACAGCCGTTCAGTGAGTCGCTCTTTTAGATTACATTCAGTGAGTCGCTCTTTTAGATTACATTCTCCAAACTTTGTTTAACAAGTTGAAAAAGATGCTAATGTTATGGGAAGACAGGGGGAGAGGAATGGAAAAAAGAGAAGACCGCGAGACGACCCACTTAGTCTGATCGTTTCTTCTAAGGAGGAAGGGGGGAAAACACACAGGCCTAAATGTGTTAAATTAATCCAGATAATTCAATATACGATGATAAAACGACACCATCAAATCCCCTCTGGCTCTTGTGTTTGACTGATAATGCACTGAGCTGTTTCCTAATGAGTATGTGTTTTTCTCAAAACCTCTTCTCTGTGTCACAAAAGATGGCTGTGGTCGAGAGCGCTAGGATACACACTGTTTGTGATTTTTCGCACACGTTCAAAACGCACACACACACACACACACACACACACACACACACACAAACGCACACACACATTGTCATCTTTGGACACATCCGCAGTCTGATATGAAATTCATACAATGCGCTCAACCATAGCTTTTCCCGAGGGGATGCAAGTGTAGTGTCTGTGGTGTGTAACTGGGTTATTAAAATAATCAAATTATGGTGGGGAGGGAGGGATGGAGAGAGAGTCAGCCACGCTGAAGGTTGTTTGGAGACCATTACGAGAGATGTCGTGTGAGACAGAAAGTAAAGAAGTTGGGGCAGGCCATCATCAATGATGGCAAAATGAAGAGCCTGAGGTGTACAGTGGAGCTAGTACATTAACTGTCATTTATCAGAAGGCACACCACAGCATCAAAACTTCAACAATACTGCTTTCTCTATCAGGGAAATGTAGAATGTGGCATCACCTTTTGTTTAATTTTGTATCTTTATATTGTGTCTGGGAAGCAGCCTTACACTCCCACACACACCCACACAACTCATTAGCATGCTATCAATTGTTATTGTTCTTTGAGCAATGCAACAGTCTCGCCTCGCTGTAACTCTCCACTTGTGAATGTAGAGTACATCGTCCATACAGTGCTTCCCACTGCTGTGAGACCTAAGAAGCACCAAGCATTGTCATGACAGCAACAATAACTGCACTTCCATCTGTGTGTGCTTATTTAATGAGGAAAATATTATTCTACCTTTAATTACAAAAGTGCTTTTCTTCCTCCACTTACAAACATCTCCTCTGAAACGAGTCCTTTTATTACAATAGCAGTTTAATCTAGCCGGGAATTAGAGCTGTGTTAATTAGTTTATACTGGAGTCTAATTATCTTATTGTGTTTTTAAAAACATTGTTTTTCATCTCCTCGGGAACTTTGGAAGTAGGATAACGTGTTCTCTCCCCAGTTTCCTTCATCAACTTCTTTTGGTGCTGTGCCGTGATACAACAAAACTATTCATTTAAACCAATAATCTCTAAGTCATTACCACTTCTGCAAATTAATTATGTTAACTGCAAGAATTTTTTATTAGATCTTTACATCCATACACTTCATCTGTTCCGAGGGCTCAGCAATTTAATTACAGTTGATTCTGTGTTATTTAATGAAGCAAGTGTTTCTTTTCTCTCTCTCTCTCCCTCCAACTCCTTCTTTCATTTAATTGGATTATGATCAATGCAGTCTTTATTGCTATGATGTCAAACTTTACTTGCGCCCTATCTGCTATGACACCGTTTTTTTGTTGAAAGATTAGGAAATACAGTATCTTCATTTGTGCAATTTCAAACTAAACTATCCTCTAAATGAAGAGAGAAAGAAACATTGTAATCATCAGTGGGGAATGCTTCAGCTTCAGCTTGACTCTGGTGATGAAGCTGCAGCTGCCAGTGACAAAGAGTGAAACAAACAATCGATGGAAATATGGAAGGAGGGGAAATATGAGGGAAGGCAAGTGATTGAAAGAAAGGAAAGAGGAGAGGAACAGTTACAAATACACAAAATCAAAATGCACTAGGTGAGAGAAAGAGCGAGAAACCGACGCCAGACATGATGCGAGGCAAAGAGAAAGAAGAGTGCAGGAAGAGGTGAACACACTCTGCCATTTGTTACAGTTAACCTACACTATCTATCTAATGATGGAGATGACCTAAATTTTGCAGGGAGATCCAGAGACATTCAGATGTATCTGAAAGACACTGTCAGTTAACACAGGAAGAAAGGTGTAAAAAAGAGAAAGAGAGAGAAAAAGGTAGAGTCGGTGGAAGAGAAAGTGAAGTGTGTATTAACCTGGTTAAAAACAAGTCTTCTTTAAATGTGAAGGGAGACGTGACAACAACATGATGTTGGAAATGTGGCTACGCGAAACTATGTCTGTATTGTATTTTTGAAGGTACCTATTGTAATTTATTCATTCTGTTGTATACAAACACACATGCACACACCTGTGCCTTCCTCTAGTCTCTCTCTCTCACACACACAAACAAACACACACACACACACACACACACACAGACACACAAACTGAGCTACTGGCAGGACCGTGGGGGAGAGGTGGGAGCTCCTTTTGCTTGGCTGAGTGGAAAACCTGATCTTCTTACCTCAGCAACTTCAGATGGAGGGACTCAGCGGAGGGACATCTGTGTGTGTGTGTGTGTGTGTGTGTGTGTGTGTGTGTGTGTGTGCGTGTGTGTGTGCGTGTGTGTGTGCGTGCGTGTGTGTGTGCGTGTGTGTGTGTGTGTGTGTGTGTGCGCGCATGCAATACTGACAAATAGAGATAGAGAGGGGGCGGAAGAGGAAAAGCCTGTTAACTGTTGCCATCAACCACTTGTTCCTTGGCCTCTGTCATGCCTCTGTGTACAGTATTTCAGTGTTACCCAGGTTTTCCTCTCTAACACCACGTGACCCGATGGAGGCCACAGGATGCCGGCACGCCATGAAGCGGACGCCCTCTGTTACGATCTTCCAGGAAGACGGTGAAACGCTGTTGAATTATGGAGCACCGTATCTACCATCGGGGAAGAGCACCTCACTGCTAACGCGTGCTCCTGTCACGGCAGTCTGGGCAAGGTCAAACTGCATCCTAAATCGCACCCTATTCCCCACACGCGTGTTGGGAGGAGGGGGCCATTTGGGAAGCAGGCGAGGTGCTAAATTGGAACCTGGGAACTGTGTGTGTTTACGGCGGAACCATGAGATAATATCCCACAAATCGCTCTGTGTCTCGGCACACACACACACACCCATCTCCATTACCATCTCTGAGGCTGTCTCTATTGTCATGGTGGTTATCTGGATTACCAGGCTCATTGTTACACTGGCAGTGGATGGGAATGTGATTACTAGAAGTGTTATGATAGCTGTTGCTGTTGCTCTCATTGAACAGATAATAAGCTGTGTAGCTGGCTGGTTGTGTGGTAATGTCTATCTATAGATAAGGTTTATCTGGCTGGTTGTGTGGTAATGTCTATAGATAAGGTTTATCTGGCTGGTTGTGGGGTAATGTCTATAGATAAGGTTTATCTGGCTGGTTGTGTGGTCATGTCTATAGATAAGGTTTATCTGGCTGGTTGTGTGGTAATGTCTATAGATAAGGTTTATCATGCTGGTTGTGTAGTAATGTCTATTGATAAGGTTTATCTGGCTGGTTGTGTGGTAATGTCTATAGATAAGGTTTATCTGGCTGGTTGTGTGGTAATGTCTATAGATAAGGTTTATCATGCTGGTTGTGTGGTAATGTCTATAGATAAGGTTTATCTGGCTGGTTGTGTGGTCATGTCTATAGATAAGGTTTATCTGGCTGGTTGTGTGGTAATGTCTATAGATAAGGTTTATCATGCTGGTTGTGTATTAATGTCTATTGATAAGGTTTATCTGGCTGGTTGTGTGGTAATGTCTATAGATAAGGTTTATCTGGCTGGTTGTGTGGTAATGTCTATAGATAAGGTTTATCTGGCTGGTTGTGTGGTAATGTCTATAGATAAGGTTTTTCTGGCTGGTTGTGTGGTAATGTCTATAGATAAGGTTTATGTTTATCTGAGTGGTTGAGTATTAATGTGTATAGTAGTGTATTCTGGTAGTTAATGTGTATTCTGGTAGTTGTGTATTAATGTCTGTAGAGAAGGTTTTCTGGTAGTTGTGTATTGATGTCTGTAGAGAAGGTTTTCTGGTGGTTGAATATTAATGTGTATAGATAAGGTTTTCTGGTGGTTGTGTATTAATGTCTGTAGATAAGGTTTTCTGGTGGTTGTGTATTAATGTGTATAGATAAGGTTTTCTGGTGGTTGTGTATTAATGTCTGTAGATAAGGTTTTCTGGTGGTTGTGTATTAATGTCTGTAGATAAGGTTTTCTGGTGGTTGTGTATTAATGTCTGTAGATAAGTTTTTCTGGTGGTTGTGTAAGCATGTCTACAGAAATGGTTTATCTGGGTGGTAATGTGATGTCTACAGATGTGTGCTTGGGTGTGAGAGAGCTCTTCTCAACCAATGGAACTGGCAGTTGTATGAACACTGCTTTATGTTTGATTGAATGGAGGTGGTTAAATATTTAGAATCACTTCTGCGGTCTGAGAATATTGGCACAATGTCACTATGAAAAGCTGAACAAAGTAATTGAACTAAAATGTGACTCCCAGTTGTATTAATACTGGAGACATCTCCAGTCTGTCAATAGTTTTGCATCATATTAAAAAGAGGTAAACTGATCCTGTTTATGAAGGTCTTACAAACGTTAATATTTCAAGTACCATAATAGCATTCCTATTACATTCAGTAAATTATATTAATGTAGGAAATCTGTTTACATCTTCAGATACAACAATCTTTTTGTCTGTCTGTGTTGATCATTTCAGTGACATACCTGCATCTCCGCTTCCTCAGCACTGTGAAAATCAGAGGAGGCAGCATGTCTTGCTGCTAATTGTTTTCTACGTCGTGGTGCATTAGACCCTTCATATTAAAGAGATGTTCTGACAATTAAAGGGAGAAAGAGAGAAACACATAGTGTGTTTGCTTAATACATACAGGTCCAAGGCATTACATTTTGTGAGTGCAAACTTAACATGGAGAGACACAGGGAACAGACACAGAGGGTGTGTTCAGTTTCCTGGTGGGCATTTTATTAACAAAAAGAGAAGGGTGAGGTGAGGAAGTGAGGGAAAAACTTAAATCAAAAGACAAACCCTTTTATGGGGAGGCAGCCTCAACCCAGGGGCAGCCTCCCGGTGGGGGTTTGGGAGGAATGGGTGCTGGGGTCATGCCTGCACCTTCTATCTTCTGGCCATCTTCCTCCGCCTCCATCTTTCAGCCTTCTCTGGTTCATCTTTTGTTGATTTGGCCTCCACCCGAGCTGCTCCCTGGGAGCACTTAAATGCCTCCTCTGACAAGGTCCTAAGGGGAGGTGGTGTGTAGGGGCAAGACTGGCCCAGCTGGTGTTTCGGAAGGTAACTGTTGTTTCTTTTGGGGGCGTTGGTGCAACGCTGATTTGTGGGGTGCGGGTGTGTTCACAAAGGATTTTTGCATAGATCTTGTTGTATTTTGATATGGAAATGTAGGACCTGTTTAGCTTTCCTGAATACATAATTAAAATGTTTTTAAAACATTTTTGTTTTTTATATCAATTTTTTTTTTTATAAAGTATTCATTTTTATTTTATTTCATTGTTCAGGAAGAAATGTTTTACCCCCATTTTTCTTACAGCATGCAGGGCTTACCATTAACACTGTAGACCAGTCAGTGAAAGTCCTAGAGAAAAAACAAAACCTCTTTATTCCAGGGACTGTACTGCATATAGATCATATTTTATAATTTTTTAAAATGTATTTGTAGATGCTTCCTGATGAGGGTCATTTCCCACTGACTCCTGATTTCATGGCTTGTGGGGGTTTTACAGCAGAACTAAACACAACCACGTGTCCCCGAAATTCTCCTGGTTCAAATGGAGTTACGTACTAGCCTGTAGCTTCAACCATTTGGTCATGGTGATTGTCTATGTGACAAGACTACCGCCACTGAGAACTCCGGACGGGTTCGGCTATATCTAAGGCTCTGTTTTTCTGAGCGGCCCATTCCCCAGGCTCTCCCCTTTCGATTGGTGTGTACCACACATTTGTGTCACAAACAGTTCGATTTTTACAGAAATCTTAGTGAGGTCCGTGTCTTAGGGCACCCCACTGCTGCAAAAAGAATGCAAATGATGCTGTCTGGTAATGAATTTATGTATATATTGCCTGGTTCACAAGATTCTGCTAAGCAGAGAACTAGAAAAATGGTCCAGCTAACAAAAGCATAACGGAATCATGTGACATTTAATGACATGACCAAATTCAATCACGGCTGTGTGACAATAGACTCGCATGGACAACTTTATTTTGTGCAAATTCAAATAGGATAGAAATCTCTTAGTTCAAACTCAGATTGCAGTTCAATTAAAATGATAGGCCTCAGTAGTGATTTCTTGGTCAGTTTACAGGCTGGTTTGACATGGAGCCTGGTCATGTCTCTCTGTGAATATATATACACATATTAAGCTGACCAGGCCTATCTGATCTCCGTCCCTCCAGCTCCTCTCCCTCAATGGGGATAATCAGGGAATTACAAAAAGTCAGGGCCAAACATCTGGAATATCCATCCTACTCTCATTCTTCCGTTATCTCTCTTCCCTTCTACCACATATACACACATACCCAACCCCCCAATCAACTCCTCTCCCTTCTCACTGTTGGACTGTGGCTTGCCCTGGCCAGAGTGAGGGGGAAGAGGAGTGGGAAGGGAGAGGGGGGAGGACCTGACTAATCCAGGATTTCCAGTGGATGATGTCAACTGTAGGCCACTCTCATTCATCATCCTCTCACATCTGTGTCACAAATATTCCTCTTTCCCTCCATCACTCTCTCTCTCCCTCCCTCGATTTCTCTCCCTCTCTCTCCTTCTTCAACTCCCTATATCGCTATCTGTGTGCATGCACGTGTGTGTGTGTGTGTGTGTGTGTGTGTGTGTGTGTGTGTGTGTGTGTGTGTGTGTGTGTGTGTGTGTGTGTGTGCGGGCACGTATGTGCGTTTTGAATCCCAGGACTACATGACACAGACCCAGCTGGTGTGAACAGTGTTTCAGTGACCCTGTAGGGAAGTGTGTTGGAGCAGAAAGAGTGAACTAAACTGCAAGCCCAGAGTTGTGCTAAAAGATATTTAAGACTTTTCATCAATAAATCACATTTTCCTTTTTAGTCAAATGACCTTGCACCGCTCAGAGAATTGCTTTTGTGTAATTATCATTTTTTGATAAATCTTAACATTCAGAATAACATGTTGATGTGTCACATTACTGTGCAGTACTCAAGTCCCTAGTAGTAGTTCTTAAAAAACATTCCGCGGTCCACATTTCACACGAGAGGACGTTGCCGCTGACTCTTCATACAAAGATAAGGATACGGTTTCTGTTATTTCCTTTTTCTACTTAAAGCCAATCACAATCTTTAGAAAAGTGCATCAAGTTCAGAGGTACCGCTGTCATGAAATTAATTAAAAAAAAACAGAAATGTTGTGTTCCTGACAGTGCCATGGCAACACAACAGACAAAACTCTGTGCTACTCAGTACCGTCACCACCCTTCTCTGTTCTCCTCTTCATCCTCTTCTCCAGTCTCCTCTTCATCCTCTTCTCCAGATAAGACATGAGGCAACAAAACAAGTGTCAGGTCTATACTGCACTGCAACCATGGAATGGGAGTTCCTCCCTCCCCTCCTTACATCCGCCTCCCCACCTGCCACTCACCCTCAGAATGAGGAGACGACAGGCCACAATGGAGCCCTTCACGCGGAGTAGCTGAAAGTTGTAATTTAGCATGAAGAGCCATTGAGAGGGGAAGCTAAATATAGTCTCTCTATATACATTGCCTGGCAGAGAGAATAGCAATTAACAGCCAATTAAATGAATCACAGAGGTCAGCGGCAAACTAATGGTGTGTTGCCATGCTGCTGCATGATGATCCACTAGAAGAAGAAGAAAGTTGTGTATTTTCAAATATCTGCAAAAACGTCTATATTTCAATGTTGATTATGGACCATAACATTACCATTGTGTAAGTACTCTGTGTGTGTGTGTGTGTGTGTGTGTGTGTGTGTGTGTGTGTGTGTGTGTGTGTGTGTGTGTGCTTGTACAGGTTTAACTATGCTGGTGAGGACCACGAATCACCACAAACAAAGTAAGTAACGAGCAATGCGTTTTTCCACTTAGCATGTAGGGGCCGAGGCTGATGGCCAATGGGATGAAAGCAAGGCCCCCATGACAGCCAGTAAGAGGGGCCCACAAGAACGTGTGTCATCTCATTGAAAATAATAATCACAAGCACAATAAACATCTATTGTGAATTTTGTGTGGTTGATTTGCTATAGATTTTGTTCTAAAAATATACATTTTGGCACTGATAAGTAATTTCCATCTGAATTCATCTCCTGACTCCACTATGGGTTTCTTTTGGATTGACCAGTCTGGGTCTGCAGGGGCATAGTGTCAAATAGTTAGCTAAAGTAACATAAAAATGTAAAGTGGATATGTCTGGCACTCAGAATCGATAAAAAAATGCAACAAAACGATGAAAAGACATTGTCATATGTGCCTGAAACAAATGTCTATAGTTGTCAAGCAGCAGCAGAATGAGAAGATTGATCAGTCGTTCGCAGGTCCTCTAATGGTGACAGTGACAGCAACCACAGCGTGGGATCATCAAGTGAGAAATGGAGGGAAGAAAGTGATGATTCAGGTAGGACAGCAGCTAGCAGCGAGGCCTTATTGTCATAGCACTTACGAACTTCTGCAGCCTAATACAAGCTTCTGGTCATCTTGGTGCACCAAACAGAAATATAAATGCAACACGCAACAATGTCTGTCACACCAGTCAAAGGGATGGATTCTCTTAGGAAAGGTGGAAGGCTCAGTAGCAGGGCTGTAAATACATTTTCAAATAGACTTTTTTTTCCCTCATTGAACAAAACTGGGATCATTTATATCAGCTGGGTTCAACAATTATAATGTTTTGTGTTTATATTTTTGGTTTTAAAAAGCAATATTCTCTGCCTTCACATTTGACATGGTAATTCAGGTAGCGATAGTAAGATTTTATGCACAGGTAGGCGGGCCCCAGTTATGCCTTGCACCCAATGGGAGTAAAACATAAGCTCCGCCCCAGGTTTGGGGTTAGGATAGAAGTTACAGTTGGAGTTGGGTTGAGCGTTAGGTTTTGGGGTCAAGATTAGTGCGGTTAGTATGTTTAGGGATAATAGAACTTAAAATGATAATATTTGATGGGCACCAAATGTATAAAACAACATAAGATGTGTGTGGCGGGTTAAAGTAGTTTCTTGGTGAAAAAAAGAAAATCAGGACCTTGGGATTAAAACATCTTCCCGCGGCCATGCCCACACTATTCCGATTTTGGGGCACACCCACACCATTCTAGCAAACAAAAGTTGCTGTTTAACATTCTAATATAGTTGGAGAGCTGCAAAATGGTCGTCATGATTTATATAGATCAGGAATACCCTGGGGAGTTTCTTTAATATCTACTCTATACTTTAGTAATCAAGGACAACATCAAACGCTACAGAACAAACCAATGATAGACAACCTCTCCCACACCTCTTCTTTCACTGCGAATATAACACCTCAGCGTCGTTCTAGAAAACAAGGCTAGTCATTGCAGGCAGAACGGCATCCATTTTATCCCTGAGCTCCCCTCAGCACGTCTTTCAGCACCTCTTTCTGAGGCTGTTATTTGTTACCACCTTGTTGAAACTCAGTGATCAGGGCAGAGTCATCTTGGTGTGCTACTCACCCATCCTGGCTCGGTCAGAGCCCACCTGCATAATTGCCACGTCTAACCTTTTCCCTGCCCAAGCTCCTCCATAGGGAGCCAGCACAGCAGTCAGCCAGATTGGAACCCCATCTGTATTAATAGAATCTAATTTCATGCCTCCGCCGGATGAAACAAAGGGTTGGGTTACAGGGAAGCAAGTTTGATGTTATTACGATTGATACAGGCTACTGTGGATAGAGTCTTACTGTAGACAGAGCTGGGCTTCGGCTGTCAGAGCATGTTCCTAATCAGTTGTTGGCAGGCCACGTCCTGGCTGGGGTTGAGCCCTGACTCTTTCCAGGGAAGCTGAATGACCTCTTAATCCATGCATGTTGAGTGTTCATGTTTGTTTGATTGCATCAGTTCCAATTCTCATGAAGGCAGGCGACTCTAAAGGCCCTGCATCCATGTGTATAAAAGCTGGGGATATGGGTGGGCTGGATGGGAATATAGGTGTGGGGAGATCTGGGGATAGGTTTGGGCAGATGTGGGGATAGGTGTGGGGGGATGTGGGGATAGGTGTGGGAGGATGTTGTTATAGGTGTGGATGGATGTGGGGATAGGAGTGAGGGGATGTAGGGATAGGTGTGGGTAGATATGGGGATAGGTGTGGACAGATGTGGGGATACGTGTGGGCAGATGTGGGGATAGGTGTGGACAGATGTGGGGATAGGTGTGAAGTTATGGAGAGATATTATAATTTGATGTGACAGCTATTGTTGGACCTGACTCCAGAAATGGACAACACCAGAAGAGATGGTCCAACGATTCAGCTTCTTCGTGACAGAGTCCGCATATTCCAAATTTCTTTGTAGGAAATATCCTGTATATTGGTTTAAATAAAATAATTTTATGATAGAGGCCAAGAACGCCCCCCCCCCACCCACCGCTGGCCCGGGTACAACTGCACCTCCTGCCCCCCCTCGATAGTTACGTCATTACAGCACTCCCTTCAGTCTGATCATCAACAGCCTTCAGGATCATTAGGTTACATCACACAGGGATGATATGTCTCAAAGCACATGGCAGTATTTAATATTGGACAGAATCCTGTTACCGTTTAATGAATACCATTTGCACTAGTTATAACCCCTGTGTACCCACTGCTGTGTACATTAGTGATGGCTACTGACATAGATTGTCATGTGTCCACTTGCTTTTTAAATAACCTGCCTCTGGCCACCCCTGGGGGCTTATACGGACCACCCTGGGAGCTGGTACAGACCAGTCTATGTGCTCCTGTGGTCCTCCAGTGCCTGATGACAAGGCCATGAGCAGATCTGCTGCGATGTAATTCATAGCAGCGCCACCACCCTCTAAACCATACAACACCAGCAGGCCCATTTGACCCAGACAACCTCACATGCAAACAGATGCCAGCCTCTCGGCGCTCATGGATGAGCTGCATCCCGGGAAATCCCTTTAACATCCACGGCAAGCAAGTGAGCAATAAACGTTATCAGAGACAAAGCACATGGACATACATAAAATAAACGTCATTCTTTATTGATTATGAAAGAAGCGACAGATGGCCCAGCGGTCAAGAGTCGTGTGAAGGTTGCTGGATCAAATCCCAGAGCCAGCAAGAGGAAAAATCAGTCTTCCCCAACTTGAGAAAGTCAATTTGGCACTTAAGCAATTGCTCCAGGATGGTGGATAATGGCTGATCCTCTGGCTCTGATCCCAGTCTGATAGTGTCTTAGGAACAATGAGATATAAAACACATTTCAAATTCACTCGTGTATAATATACCTTGGTCTTGTATGAGTGAAATATAAACAACATATATGTATATAGAATATATAACAATAAATAAATAATATATATAGATATAAACAATCACCAGTTGTTTTGTATAATTCATCAAGAAGGGAAATATGGAACGTTCTCCGTGTCTAAGTAGGTACTAGCATGCTTCAACCTCAGACTCCACTTGCTAGATTGCTGACTAAATTTGGTAATGCCATGGAGGTCATGCGTTTAGTAAAATCCACTGATTGGCCGTTGATTGTAAAAATCATGGTCCATATGCTAAAAACTCTTTCAAGTCTCAACATATGTGAAAAACATTCAAACCAAACAGACGGTAGAGCTATTATGGGCACATGTACAATATATTCTGTTCTGCTTATCTCAGAGTCATGACATTTGGCACACATACTGAGGGAATAAAGTCTCACAACATCTCAGACAGCACTGGCCCAATTTTGACTCATCTCTGGTGAATGATATAGGGATCTGACAAACAGTATGCACAATTACATTGATTGGCACAGGGGACATTCGTGGATGATGACATTTTTACTGTTGCTTTGTTATAATATCCTTATCAGACCCTCTCTATTTGGCCTCAGCATACAAGCACAAACACACACACACACTAATATTCACACACATACACTTCAAAGGTTGTTTTTACAGTCTTAATAATGCAGAGAGATTCAGTCCTGATGTATCGCTGGTCTTTGTACAGGGAATCCCTGGTGGGCCACAAATTGATGGAGGTCTATGAAGATTCAGCTTGTTGTGGCGAAACAGGGAGAAAACCATTGTGATTGGTGGGAATGTGGGAGCAAGAAACGAGGCAAAGGAAGAGGAAATTGGAGGGTGGTGCAGGGGGTCACAGCACCAGGCCGCGGACACTCGTTTAAAAAACGATTGAGAATGACAAAGGTTTCTTTTCATCTGTGGTAGGCAAAAGGGACGGAAATAAGAAAGTGATCATTAAACACACATACACACCGTAGCTAGCGTACATTTGCTGGCCTCAGCTCAAAGCCCCGGTTAATGAATAGAGGGAATAAAATAGCGTTTATAGGAAATGTTGAGGTGTGTGTGGGTGGGAGGCCACCCGTTTTTAATTGTGGAATTAATGAGAGAGCGAGGGAGAGAGAGCCCAGGCTGAATGGGTGGAGGAGGGAGGATTACCTAGCTGGGGTGAGTGGGAGGGATCCTCCGTTTTCTCTTAGAGGCCTAATGGGACAGGGATCCCCTAGAAACAGCAGCCCACACAGTCAGTCACACACGCGTACGTACGTACACGTCGGTACACAGACAGCCTACATCCGCTAGCACACAGCACACACCTACAGCAGAAACATGGACCCAAAAAAGGGGGGGGGGGGGCCTGATGGCTGTGCTGCGTTATTTTCCGTGTTTAGTTAAGAGAATCTGAGCTCAACATGCAGGACTATATACTAGATTATGTCCACTGGGACCAATTCACTTTGACCCTTAATCTCGCTGTCCGTCACGCAATCATGACAAATACTGAATATGTAGTTAAGTCCATTCAAAGAACCCCAGATGTCCCTTTATTATCTCTACCTTCATCTTGTTCTCTGTCACTTTATCTCTTTTTCCTTCTCATCTCTCTTTTTATGTCTCTTCATCTTCATCTCTATCATCTCTCTCTTCATCGCTCTCTCTATGCACCTCTCTCTTCACCTTTACTTCTCTCTTCACCCCTTTCCCTCTTTCTTAATCTTTCCTCAGCTCTCTATTCATCCCTTTCTCAAACTCTTTCTCTCTACATCTCCCTCCACCTCTCCTCATCTATATTTATGTTCTCCATATTGAAAAGTTCTTCACATTTAGAGCGAAGCTGTGAGCCGCTCCTCGCTGCAATTACTGATTAATTACAGGGAATTAAAGCAATTATAGCTGCAGAGATATACAATTAACACACACCATGCTTCCGGATACTAAAACACAGGCAATGCAGTACTCTAGGCTAGGTACATTACCATACAAACATCTCTCTCCTTTAAGATCTTCTTCTTTATCTGTCCTTTTCATCCCCTTCCATGTGTGGGCTTTTCTCTGATCTCTCTTTTTGTCTTTCTCTCTTTCTCTCTCCATCTCTCTTTTGTGCATTGAGCTCCCTTTCTCTTTCTATTTTTTCTCTTCGTCTCAGAGGGAGGTGGTAAGATGCAGGTCTTCCAGTTCATTAGATTGTATTTCATATAAAAACACCTCTGTGCTCTGGGAGCAGTTACTCCTCGGGGGGTGTAAACTAAACCAGGAGTGGGTGATGACAAAGTCTGCTCAGCCAGCAGCACATAACAGCTCACGGTCAACATTCACTCTGGAGAAGGAAAGGAGGAAACTGGCATTTTGTTGTTCGCTCTTTCTATCTTACATCTATTATAGGTCCAGGGTGTATTTACTAGAAACCACAACAAACCAAATGGGAGGAAATGGGGAGGGACCCACCAGAATTTGTCCAAAAGGAAACTTGCTTGGTATGTTTTTGCTACTATGTGCACTAATAAAAACCTTAACAACCCCTATTAGTATTTTTTTAATGCCGAATAACTGAACTCTTTTTGGTGTAATCTGTCAGACGCAATATTCAATAACTGCCAATATTTGGGAAGGTTTTTATGAACAATGTTTGTCTCTAGCAGGCGGGAACATTTGCCCCCCCCTCGTCTGAGCATTTTGATTCAGGTAAGACAGGAATGACAGAGGGGAACATCATCAATACGAACGGCAGAAATAAAATAAAAACAGTGGAATTAGTGACGCACCCCCCCACTCCTCTTTTCTCCTCTATCTGTTTGCCTCACACACACCTCTTCCCTCTCCTCTACCTGTTAGTCTCACACTACTCTATCTCCTCTATCTGTTTGTGTCTCACACGCTCCTCTTCTCTCTCCTCTATCTGTTTGTCTCACACTACTCTATCTCCTCTATCAGACTCTGTCTTACACTCTTCCCCCCTCTCTCTCTAACTCCTCTGCGGACTGTCAGTGAGTATTGAGCCTGCAGCTTAGCCCGCAGACAGAGGCACACAGGTTTTTCTCTCCTCCATTCCTTCATGTGTTTGCTTTATTTACCCTCAACAAGGAGCCTGTTTGCCTAAAAGCAACAGAGAAACGTCTCCACAGACTAGCGTGAACTTTCTGTTGTCTCGGTGCACTTTTATTCGTTAATAAACTTTTTTCACCGTACATATGATAGGTTACTCTTACCTTTCTTTACTTTATTTGAAAACTTTATTGAGTAGGTCATCGTTGAAACGGATCTCATATTCTGCTTCCTTTCTTGTTTAAGTCATACTTCCTGTTGCTTGTAGGTCTGTATCTCTCCTTCTGATGTCTAACTGTCAAAGTATTCTGAAGCAGATTGCCAGTCTTTCGAAGCTTATATAAATGTTGAAATATTCATATCCATACATATTTTTTTGCCTCTTCTGTGTTTTTTTTTTAGCAGGGAACATTTTTCTGCACTTTAGGTTTTTTATATTTATGAGTGAATCCCTACGGTCATACTGTGAGTCATCTCTGGGTCCTGCCCTGCTGTGGAGCACACACACACACGCACACACACACACACACACACACACACACACACACAGCAGGAATACATACACATTCTCTCTGTCTTTCTTAAAAACACACCCTCAGACACGTAGACATACGAATGCACACACACTCCGTCTCAAAAAAACATACACGCACTCAAACAGAAACAAAAATAGCATTAATAACATTCTGACTGGGAGTTCCAGAAGGGGACAGAGAGAAAGGGTTTCTGCATATCTTTGAGGTCATCCACATTACTGTAAAGATGAATACTATATGTATCCTTGAGATCATCTACGTTACTTTAAAGATGAATACTATACGTATCCTGAAGGTCATCAGTGTTACTGTATAGAAAAATACTACACATGTCCTTGATGTACTGTATAGATAAATCATATGCATAGAAAAAACTCAGCATTCAAGGACAAAATGGCTAATATCACATTAATACAGGACAAAATTACTAAAATCACATTTTTATAGGACAGAGATGAGTAACATCTCATTATTAGAGAAAATTATGAGAAGTAGGAGTAGGCCATTTTACTAATTTCTTTCTTCTATCTATTCAAATCCTCTCTCTTTTTGGCATACGAGCAGTGGAATATGTCTTATTGTAAATAGAATACAGCACTTCATCCACTATCTCTGTCTCCCTCATCTCTCTTTCTCCCCCTGTTTTTCACTCCTATCTCTCTGTCCTTCTCTCTATCTATCCCTCCTCCTCTTCCTCTCTTCCCTATAGAACCATTTAGCTGATAATAGCCATTCACCACGACTCACACAGAAGACATTTAATGTGTTCAGCTCCAATAATGTGAAGCACCGTAGCATGTTGTATTTCCATAGTGAGCACTAAGCCCCCCTCCTTAATACATCATAGTCACTGGACACTATTATGCTAAAAACTGCACCTGAGGGAAGAGAGGATGGCTGGAAGAAGAGAAAGAGTGAGGGAGGAATTAAGCCAATAGAAAAAGAAAAAAGAGGAAAAGAGATGGCTAGACAGATAGGCAGAAAGTAACAAAAAGGTAAAAAAGAATGACAGACAGAGAAAGAGGGAGAAAAGGAGTGATGGCAGGAAGAGAAAGTGACAAGAAAAAAAGGACAGATAAAGAGACTTTTATTAGTTACGCGGTTTGACAACGAACCCTGATGAACTTTCAACCATGTGCCCTTTATGTTTACACCCTGATTCAATCCTAAAATAATCTCACAGAGCTCATTCGTAAAACAGTTTGAAAAACCAACAACTGTTAAATAACAAAAAAATCACAACCCAGTTCAATCCTAAGCCTCAACCATTCATCTAAACTTAAATCCTTGGCTAGAGTAAATGTTCAAAAAAAGGAAAGCTAGTACCAGCATGAGGTGGATATGAAGGGGTTACTAAAACAGCATGCTTAGAGACCTAGTGGAAGATCTACTGTAATAGCAAGTAATTCAATAGAGCCCCAGAACCTTTGGCCCTGTCTGTTGGCTGTTACAATCCAACATGGCAGGCAGAGGGGAGATTTTAGGGATCACAGAACAGGAAGACCAAGCAGGGTATTTCTCCACAGACATGACAGCTAAACACATATTAACCACACATTTAGCAGCTATTCGGGAGGTTGCCAACTACTATTGCATAGATATAACAGTATCTTAACAGTATCTTACACATATTTATTTATTTTTCTCTCCATAGTCATCATCACACCTTCACTCTCTTTTACATTCTCTCGATCTCTGTCAACAACACACAGTGACAGCTTATAAAGTAAGGAGCTGAGTTCCAAACTCAACTGAACTTCCCTTGATCTCAGCCTTTTTTCTGTTTTAAATGACTCACTTCAGTTGCAACACTTCAAACAGAGTGAGAGACAAAGCACAGAGAAAAGACAGACAAAGATGGTGAGACATAAAAAGAGAAAGACAGAAAGAGGGAGTGACAAAGAGAGGGTGACAGAAAGAGAGAAAAAGAGAGAGAAACAGAAAGATGAAGACAGGGAGAGACTGATGGGGAGAAAAGAGATATTAGGAGGTAGACAGATGGGGAGAGAGATAGATTAAATTGAGAGAGAAACAATAGCGAGAAAGAGAAAGAGATAGATTTGTATTTTTCTGTTTTGATTTTATTTTATTTTTCTATTACTTATTTATTATAATTTGTTTCCACTTGCTTTGTCAATGACAACAAATGTTTTCCATGCCAATAAAGCATATAAAATTTGAAATTGAATTTAAAGACAGACAGGAAGAAAGAGTGAAAGAAAGAGATGTAAAGAGAAGGAAGGATGAAACCTTGCTTCAGAAATAGAGGAAGAGAGGGAGATGCAAGAAGGGAAACAAAGGAGACAGGAACAGACAGAATCAAAGAGGAAGAGGAGGCAGAGACAAAGAGGAAGAGGAGGTAGAGACGAAGATGAAAAGGAGGCAGAGACAAAGAGGAAGAGGAGGCAGAGATGAAGAGGAAGAGGAGGCAGAGACAAAGAGGAGGCAGAGATGAAGAGGAAGAGGAGACAGAGACAAAGGAGGAAGAGGAGACAGAGACAAAGGAGGAAGAGGATGCGCAGTGCTGATTCTGGCCCAAACGAGTCTGTGTAGTGGTGTTCTCTGGGAAGAAGTGCTGTGCTGCTAAATGAAAGGAGGGAGGTGATGTCTATCCTGGGACCATGGACGTGGGGGAACTCCACCATGAGCTGGCAGCATGCCTCTAACACAGAGGGGGGGTGAACCCAAAACTCTAGCCTTACAATTACTGTAACCTTCCCCGTATCTTCTCCAGTAGAGAATAACAGATCTTATTTATTTATTTTTTCTGTTTCGTATAGACATATTAGACATGACAGGGACTACACCAGTATTAACCTTCTACAATACTGTGATTCATAAAGCAATACCATCAGTCCCATTGGGACCAGGATCCTCCGGAGGGGGTGGGGGGTGGGGGGGGGG
>JACXGI010007247.1:0-13003 GCA_016801175.1 Esox masquinongy
GAACCTTCAGCTCCCTCCACAGATTTTCTATGGGATTAAGGTCTGGAGACTGGCTAGGCCACTCCAGGACCTTAATGTGCTTCTTCTTGAGCCACTCCTTTGTTGCCTTGGCCGTGTGTTTTGGGTCATTGTCATGCTGGAATACCCATCCACGACCCATTTTCAATGCCCTGGCTGAGGGAAGAAGGTTCTCACCCAAAATTTTACGATACATGGCCCCGTCCATCGCCTTGCAGGCGCTGCAGGATTTCAGTCCTACACGGCGTAGTGTGTTACCAATTGTTTTCTTGGTGACTATGGTCCCAGCTGCCTTGAAATCATTGACTTGATCCTCCCGTGTAGTTCTGGGCTGATTCCTCACCGTTCTCATGATCATTGCAACTCCACGAGGTGAGATCTTGCATGGAGCACCAGACCGAGGGAGATTGACACTTCTTTTGTGTTTCTTCCATTTGCGAATAATCGCACCAACTGTTGTCACCTTCTCACCAAGCTGCTTGGCGATGGTCTTGTAGCCCATTCCAGCCTTGTGTAGGTCTACAATCTTGTCCCTGACATCCTTGGACAGCTCTTTGGTCTTGGCCATGGTGTAGAGTTTGGAATCTGACTGATTACTTCTGTGGACAGGTTGGTGGACAGGTTTGCTTTTATACAGGTAACAAGCTGAGATTAGGAGCACTCCCTTTAAGAGTGTGCTCCTAATCTCAGCTCGTTACATGTATAAAAGACACCTGGGAGCCAGAAATCTTTCTGATTGAGAGGGGATCAAATACTTATTTCACTCAATAAAATGCAAATCAAATAAATTATAAATTACATTTTTATAAATTACATTTTTACATTTTTGACATTTTTACATTTTTTACATTTTTGACATTTATAAATTACAAAATTACATTTTTGACATGCGTTTTTCTGGATTTTTTTGTTGTTATTCTGTCTCTCACTCAAATAAACCTACCATTAAAATTATAGACTGATCATTCCTTTGTCAGTGGGCAAATGTACAAAATCAGCAGGGGATCAAATATTTTTTTCCCTCACTGTAGCGCTGAGCTTAGGAGACCCTGACCATGCTGGAACCTTTGACAGGGTTCAACAGGGTGACCTGTTTCAGATGGCATTACATTATTTATATGCCTGACAGCTAGCTGCCTGTATTCTGGCCAGTGTAGCATAAAGTTGTATTGCATAGCATGATGTACAGTAATGGCTCATGTTTCTGTATGTGACCTGTTCAGTCAGGTATACATTGTAATGGTGCTGTAACGCAAACTTGTGTTTTTGTAGCCAGCTACATTTTTATCTCTACGATTGCATCTGCACATGTAAGTTTCCGTTAATGCATGGCATAGAAGTCCAGCAATTTGAACAGCAGCAACGCAAAGTAAACTGAAAAGTATTAGAAAACTCTAACAAACCAATTTAATTCTTTCCACATAGGAATAGCTTTACTGTGCTGTAGTAACAATACATTTACTTTTGTTCTTCATTATGCAGGGATCTTTGAGCGGCAGAGAGAACACCTCTAAGCTGGAGATCTTAAGAGCCTGAATATAAAAGCAATTTATTTCCAGCCACATAATCTAGCCTCTCTTTCTGACCCAGAACCATCCTCTGGTTACATATTGGACATGAATGTGTGCATGTCAGTGTGCGTGTGTATGAATTCAATTATCCATACTTGTCAAAGAAAGAGGTCCAGCATGTGACTCACCCACACTACCCAGGGCTGCGTTCTGGAAGGACAGGACCGTTCCTGGCTTCACTGGCTGGTAGGTCTTGGCAATGGTGTACGTTATCTGAGGAGCAACAACCAGACTCAGTCTGCTGCTCGGCATGACAACGTGCACGACAACGTGCATCGGCCTTCAACATGGAGGGAGACCCTAGATGCCTGGTGCAGAACTGCCATTTGAAAATCCACAAGAATCTGAAGCCAACCTTGACATAAGCAAGCTCTGGGCATAACGGTTATTGTCTAAGTGCTACATTTGCTTTACATGGTATACCAGCACTCTCTCTCACATACACACACAAACCTCTACAGCCTGTGTGTCGGGGGTGAGGCGATCGAAGAGGAAGCAGAGAACACGCAGGTCACGGCAGTACAACACCAGCTCCTCAGGAGTGAACTTCAGAGAGGAGTTAGCCGTCACCAGCTTGGTCCGGGATGGGCCCACTGTCGAGATTACACACAGCCATGTTACAGCCAGTCAAATATCTACACCACAACACACCACTGATTAGTGATAGCTAACGCATCCAGGGTCGAGTCCATGTCTTGAATTAGGTTTAGGGACATTACACTACGGGCTGATATTTAGATATTCATATATATTTTACAAGCATCTCATGGGTCTCATTATACAAAGGGGTTTGGGGCACACTATAACCTATGAAAGTGGAATTGTAGGAGTCTTACCAGCTACAACCTTCTCAATGGAGGCCAGGGCCACGTCATGATCTCCAAGGAGCACAGGGTCTGCGTTGTCCTGGAGGAGGAGGTTTAGAGAGATGGCAAAAATGTACAGTTTGTCTGAAATTTGGTTCTTTGAAAACAGTCTATATGATGATGGTTGCAATGATTGTGTCTACACTCTCAGACAAAAAGGGTTACAAGCGCGTTCTTTGTGGATGGATGGGGTTCTATCGAGAATCACTTTGATCTGAAGAACGCTTTTTGGAGACAATAGTTATTCTTAAGGCAAATGTTTCTAGATGTAAGGAAAATTTTTGGAAGAAAAGGTTGTTTAATGATTCTAAGAGCAACGATAATCCCATATAACCCATTAGAGTGATGTCCAAATCTTACGTCAGGTTTGGGGCAGTCCTGAGGCACAAAGGCCACTCTGAAGTGGGTACAGAACAGAGTGCCGGCCAGCCATCCGCCCCCTTCCTTGGCAGTCAGCTTCTTCCTCACCAACACAGCCCTCTGGAGAACACATTCACCTGGGAACACATCAGGACAGGTGAGCGAGTAGACAAATGAAGTACATCCAGTTACTTCGGCATGTTTACATTTATTAATAATCGTATCAACAGGACACGAGGTAAACAACACACCAACATTGCTACTAGCAAGTTCCTCCTGAAAATAGATAATAATAATAACTACAATGGAATACAGTATCAATACTAATAAACTTAGAGTATTTATATATTTAGTTTATATGTTCAGTCTCTCTCTGACGGAAGGCAAATGAACAGCACGTGGCTGGTGTGAGAAGGGTCCTTGGTAATGCCGCAGGCTTTTCTCAGGAATAGTTTCAGGTGGTTGTTAACATATCATAAAAAACACACAAACATGTTATAAGGACCATTCAGTTGTCAATGGCCATCTGCAGTACCCCTGTGAGCCTTCAACTTAAGATACTCAATAAAAGGGGGCAGCACTGAGCTAGGTTGCAATGTCACATCCTGGAGTACAGTAGCTCAAACTACTGTATGCATGGTTTTATCTATGAAATGCTTAACCCAACTTCCATGGTTTCAAGTTCAATATGAAGTCTTTACCTGAGAGTCAATGGCTTTGTCCCAATGTTTTACAGTTCTGGGTTTGAGGGAGGGTGTTTGGTATTTTATTTCCTGTTTTACAGTTCTCGGTTTGAGGGAGGGTGTTTGGTATTTTATTTCCTGTTTTACAGTCCTCGGTTTGAGGGAGGGTGTTTGGTATTTTATTTCCTGTTTTACAGTCCTCGGTTTGAGGGAGGGTGTTTGGTATTTTATTTCCTGTTTTACAGTCCACGGTTTGAGGGAGGGTGTTTGGTATTTCATTTGGATCCCCATTAGCGGCAGTCGAAGCAACGACTACTTGTCATGGGGTAAATATTAATGATAACATATGCTGTGCTGTTTTATATGTTTTTTAAAATCTGATTTCATTGCCAGACTTTGTTACCTGGGGTGGCAGAGAGTTCATGGCTCTATTTAGTACTGAGCCTCTCCCAGCCTGCGAAGGGAGAGGGAGGACAATAGTTAAGTGTTATGGTATACAGTAAATCAATTTATGTATGCATGCAACTTCTACATGGAGATTATCGAGGTTTTATTCTCTCATCTATTTCTCAGATTACTGAGGTGTTATTCTCTCATCTATTTCTCAGATTATCAAGATGCTATTCCCTCAGCTATTTCTAAAGCTACTGAATCTTTGAGTCAACCAGATACAGTGGTCTGGCCTTGGTGTCCAGTTTCTAATCTAATTACCTTGACATTTCACATACACAGGATTAAATATACTCGACGTAACTGAGGTGAGAACAGTTCAACATTAAATAAGAGCTATGTTGCTACTGATGACCCACATTGACAAGACCTCTCCAATGTACATTGATCCATATTTCAACCTTGAGATGAGCCTTTAAAATAATTGAAAGGGACACATTTTCTCTGTAAAACAGTATTCAACATTAAATTCTCTTTCCACCTTCCAGACTCTGAATCTTCATCAACGAGTTAACTTTCAGAAAAAAAAAAGATAGCTCAGTGTATACACCTTTCAGCCAGTCTCAAATTGTGAAAAACAGAAACAGCAGAACATGAAGACGGAAACATTCCATCTGAATTGAAGAGAAATACAGAGAAGAAAGAAGACCTCAGAAAAGCTACTTATGTCGTCATTCCAGAGCTCATCTTTACTGAGCTGATCGGCTCCATTGAGAGAAGAAATTCTGAGGTAAAGAAGCTGATAAGAGCCCAGGAGAAGGCCGAAGTCAGTGGGACTAAAAGACCTTTGAAGCCCCTGGAGCAGGAGGTGGATGAGTTGCATTTGGGGGGACAAGTTAAGCTAAAGCGGCTCAAACACATAAGATCATATCTGTCTACAGGTATAACAACCAGTTCAAACCTCCCTATGTCTAAGGTCACATGAATCGAAGTCATGAGTCCAAATCTGACTCTGAACTCCAAGCTGCAACTTCAAGCTATAACAAAGCGGTCATTCCATCAATGATTCGGATACAAGCTGAGGGATGGGGCTGGAGACCAACCAACCAATCGATTGGCAGAATTATGGACACAATGACTGCTCATAAAAGAGATGAATATTGCTGTGGTAAAAATGTTGAGACGATAAAGCGATTAACAGACAACAAACAAAAAGAAACAGGCATTTGTTTTGTTGTATTCTCAAACATTAAAGATGCTGAAGTTTTCCAACTGAAAGCTGAATTGCTATAAACATCACACGGCCAAAATAAATATACGACTTCAAAGACCAAAACACTGAACAGATTTCAAGTTTGCCATCCAGATGTTGCTTTCTTTGGGAATAGCCTTGTATGCATAACTAGCCGGGCAAAATCCTTCACTGTCCAAACCTCATTGGTTACAACAACTTATGACTAGTCTGGCTCCTGAAGTAGCCTGGCTCCTCCTTGCCTTCCAAATCTTTCCAATTCCTTAATTACCTTCCCTGCAGCATTTCCTCCAGCAGCTCCTTAGTCGCCAGTCGCTTCACTGAACCAGTAATCTGCAGTGGGGTTCTCCCGACTGAACTGTATCCCATTCCCTGTGTAGCAGGGTTCCATTACAGTGCCGTGACTCAGTACTGAGCATGGGTGGTATAATTGGGTATTTAGAAAAACCCATGGGATGGATTTTCAATATCGTCATATTTTATTTTAAAACATGCTGCGGCAGTCAACGTGTGCTTTAATTTAGGAGTGGGGCTGTCAAAGTTAATATGTAATTTTTGAAGGGGATATCTACAAATGAATTATATTTATTAATTCATTCTTGAAAAATACAACTTATAAATGCCTCATGATCTTTGTTTAACTGTTTTACTCCAGTAGAATGCAAAATATCATATTGTTTAAATCAATAACAACAAAGGATAGATGAACAATCAGTTTTTTGCAGAAACAGTAGGGGGAAAATGCTTTGTTTTTGTTTCGACCAGTGATTCTCCCTTAAAGCAAGAAATGTTTATCAATTCATAATTACACGTGGGAGAGATAGATACACGACACATCCCTATATTTCCTATTATTGCTTCTGTGAGCACATGGGCAATGTTATTGAGGCAATCTCGATTTAGAAGAAGTACAGTAGCATATATTCTACTTAATGAATTGGCTGATGGTTCCACTTCAACTTCAGTCATCATCAGAAAGGTCAGCTATTGAGGTTGTCAGTCCCACTCAGTATACTAATAACACCATTAACGCCCTTGATGGCGATGTCTTCTAAAACAGCCTTCGCAGCACTAGAGGCTTCTATCATTCTCTATGACCAGATGCTACCCAGAAATACTAAACAGTCTATTAATTGGCATTACACATTTATGAGTAGACGATCAAAAACAACAGTTGACTCTCTTGGACGCTGTGTCCGGATATTTTGTAGCTTAATGGCTTCATCCCAGAGGGGTTTTTATAGCAAATACAGGACTATTCAGTCTTTATATAGACATCACTGCAAACACTGAGCTGATTACGAAACCTTTCTAGGACTTGTATTGTGGGACTTCTTAAATTCTTCTTAAATCTAATTCTTCATAAATACAAATCATAATATTATTATGTTAATGCTATTGTGCATTGTGATTCAATGCATTTTTTTTTATCTGTTTGTCAGCTTGTCTGTATTGTTAAAGCTTGAAAATAAAAATAAAAACATTTCAGGATTCTAGTACTTTCCAAACAAGCTCCGAAAAATGTTCCCTGTTCAACCAAAAACATCTTCCATTTAAACACTTAAGCAGACTCCCTCTTACACAGAATAGAGACTGAGACAGCACATTTCTAATGCACTCTCACAGCAAAACAAAGCCTTTGCCAGCTAGACTTGTTTCCATGGCAACAGATTCCAGTAGAGTGTACGGGAGAAAAATGCCCCTTCTGTCTCATGAAAGGATAGTGTTTGGCCAGACATCTTAAGTAGAGAATGTTTTTTTCCTGTATTTACTATCATAAAAAGTTTTGGGTTGGTGATTCACAGGGCTGATTTCCTTCTAAACAACATTTTAGTCAAAAATGTCTGCACAGAGATCTACATTTTGTGGTACAGTTCAACCTCCTTCGACAGCCAAATGTATACATCCGTTAAGGGAATATTTTAGGGGATACCGAATGTTGAAACAAAGACAATAATTGAATGTATCAAATTCTTGTTTCTCCTATCACAAGAGGAAGTGTGGTTGAAATTCAAAGTCAGCAATAGCCAATTGTTCAAGAGGAACTGAGATTAACACCAAAGCCTAGCAAATGCTACAAAGAAATCTTCAAAGCATCCCTCAGTAAAGCCCCAATATTGGGCTGTGTTAGCTGAGGACTGAAATAAATCAAGGCACTGCCATTACACTATGTTTATGCCAACTTTGGTCTCGCAATGCAGGATCAAAGTCACAAACCATCAGCGCAAGTTTTTCTGTTTCTAAGGTGCTGGATTTAAAGCTACAAATTAAACTTTGGCACCAGACGCCCTAATGACACTTCAGGTTTCAAACACAAATGAGCCTTTGTTTCTAGGATTGCCTCGTATATGTTGTGATCAATCAGGCTTACTGCTCCATTTTATGGCTCCCTAGGGTACACCAGTTCTAAAGACATTCCTCAGGCATCGAGGCCCACCGATGTGAGAGCGGGGACAGGAAGTGGCTGTTTCTAGAAGTTCTAGACTGGAGGTAGTTTACATTCACACAGCATGGTAAGCTCACAATTGCCACAGTCAATACTGAACAGTGAAGCTTGTTTACGAGATGACTCTGGCGGTTTAGCAATTTAAACAGTTTAACTTTCTTCCTGCAAAGTGTAGGCCCCACCACACACAGACACAAAGCAATAAAACTCCCTCCATTACCTTTTCTAGCGCACAAAAACATGTACACAGACACAGATACACTGTACACAGACACAATTACATGCACAGAAGCTTTAATCTAATACACAAAAACACAAATATCTAACAAACCAGACCTGGCCTCCCAGGTGGCACAGTGGTCTAAGGCCCTCTTTCATAGCACCAAGCAAACCACAGTCTAGATTATAGTTTTGCCTGTGCCTCTAGCTGAAGAGAGGCTGGGAAGCCCAACGGGTGATGCATATTGGCCAACATCACCAGGGAAACGGAGGACATTTAAGGGATTTCCTGGTCTCATTGCACCCTAGTGACACCTTCAGGCGGCTTGGATACCTGCACAGCTAACAAAAGTCATCAGGTGAGTGAGCATGCCCACACACTCATTGACACCCATTACTTCCTGGTTAAAGAACAGTATGTGCATAATGCAACATAGTTTGTCGTGGATGCCTAGGTGGAAAGCTGGCCACAATGTTCAACTCTCCTGAATCCGTTGGGAGTTGTTGCAATGAGGCAGGACCTTAGATTCAGCAATGTATAGGACAAAATTGTGGAAGGGAGAAAATAGGGTAAAAAAGAGGGTATTAAAGAATGGAATCTCCACGGTGACTATCTTTGTCTTTGTACAAAGGTGTTCTGCCAGTAGCTTAGAGCAACCAGAGAGATGGGCAGGAGTGGATACAGCTGAATGTGATATGAACCACATGCTGCAAACATGCTTACATTAAATTTGTTTCAAGCCACATTTGTTTTCGATTTTGTTCTTACTGTATGTGTGTGCAGGGCAGACATTGCTGGCCTTTTGTTGGGAGTGAATATGGCAAAAGGTTTCCTAAGTGTGACAAACAAAAATGCACAAAACTCTTGCTACTTTTTCATGCGGTTAGTCTGATATCCTAATTGAGCATTTATGAGGACCTTCAGCATAGAACAGAACAATTCCACACTAATTATTTTCTATTCTTTAGGCCTGCTCTGTTCCTGTGACTCGGCAAGGCCAGAGGTGACCATCCAATGATTGACACCAACCCAAATCCAGTGTAACATAAGCGCATGGGTCAGAGGATTGTGGTCATACTGTGAAGAGGGTCCTGTCCACTCGTCATTGTCTGAGATCTACAGTAGGTGGGCCCCTCACATTCAAAAGCTACATGATCTATGTGTTCACCCACGGCTGTTTGTGCTGCCCGGAACCATTCACCCCCTGGAGCCTGCTCTGGTTTCCCACGTCCCATGTCCCAGGGTTATCTGAGAATGGGGTGGATGCCGTGCAGAGTTTACAGTACACCTCTCCAAAATACCCCCGTTAACGATTCACACGGTGTACCAACCAGGACTAACGCGAGCCAGCTTTCCATGGCTAGCAGGGTTTCAAATCTGCCAGAACTATAGAGGGAAAAAGGCAGAAGGTCAGATGTGTGTGTGTGTGTGTGTGTGTGTGAGGGAGAGAGACATTCACAGTCACATTAACAAAACAATCCCAAACAGAACCACTGGGTACCTTAAACAGACTGGGATATCTGAAAAAATCCCGATCAGACTGAAGAAGCGAATGAAGTGGGAAACATGGGGGCTGTGAAGGGGTGGGTGACTAAAGGGCAGTAATACAACCTGGAAGTTGAAAGAGCTGAAAGTGAAAGTGAACACACACCGATCCCACAGAGGTGCAGTGGATAACTGCTGATATGAAATGTTAAAGATTAGCTTGGCTCTCAAAGGGCCCTGGCCTGCCAACATTCCTGTTGTAAAGCTCCTACCGTGGCACGCTGCTGACACCGAGATTATGTCCAGGAGCAGGAGCCTGCCGCACTCCACAGCACACAGAGCACTGTTCTCACAGAGGCTACGTTACAGTAGCACAGCATTAGGTTTTAATGAGACAACTCTCACAGAGATGAGTGTGGACTTGGACTTGCCTTAATGGAGTACTGAATGTTTTTTTCAACTTGATGTTAATTGGTTCCTTCCCCTAAAAGTAGTCCATGGGCCAAGAGAAACAGTAATCCACGATTCAGTTTCCTTTAAACAACCATTACCAACTGAAGCAAACATTTGGCCCTGCTAGATTAAAAACAAGTAGTTAAGATGTGTGAGCATGTTTATTTTTAATGGCCATGTCACCTTTCAGTAACATCAAACCAATTAAGTTGATTTGGATATCTTTTCTAAATGTGCTCACATGCCCAGCTACTTCCATAGAATCTTTTTTTAATCTATGCTTTTTAAAGATAACCATGGACTACAGACCTACCTGGCATCACAGTCATCCAAAGTCTTAATGGGTATCACATTCATCCGAGGTCTTACCTGGCATCACATTCATCTGAGGTCTTACCTGGCATCACATTCATCTGAGGTCTTACCTGGCGTCAAATTCATCTGAGGTCTTACCTGGTAAGCAGCGTAGCCCAAACATGTCTCTCCCCCGTGCATTGACACCACTGTGACTCAGCATCCTCTCCTGTTGGGGGACAGAGAACTGCTGATAGTACTGCATCCTTTAAAATATAAAAATATAGAACCAACTCCTTTTCATGTGATTTTGCTTTAACTCAAGGTCTTATTAACTCCATTCCCAAAAACCATAACCAATCCCACAATGGTCTGTGATGACTTCTAGTTTCCATGTTTCATTTGTTTTTTTCCCTCGGTACTGTATGATTTAATGCAGTCTTAAAGTGCTCTAGGCTGTTCTGCTTGTAGTGTAATCATGTCCCACAGAACCACAGGTTGCTATTACCAGACCTATGGCTAGATGCTAGCACATTCTGTATGGGCCCATTTAAAGTCAGTTAGCAACCCCAACATGAGACCATTTACAAAGTGTAGAAATCCCTAAATACACACAAAAAAAAGAGGCTGATGGATTGAAAAAAGTAATTGTTTATTCTAGTACTAACCCATCAGATGGTCAAATATATAAACAGGGAAATGGATTTAGGCTGAGATCAAAGTATACAATGAATGTTAAAGCTACTGAGACCTCACTCAGCCATTGTTGGCAGCCTACAGGGCCACAATTCATAATTCTATTCATTTTTAGCAGTTTAAAATTATGTTCATTTTAACAGTTTTTTCAGATTTCTTTCAGATTGACCGTAGCCAAAGTCTCACACAAGCATGAAAAACTGACGCCCCTAAAAGAAGTTTTAAACTGCACTTATTCATAGCACAGCAGTTTGCCATGTCTATGAAACAGATATTCTGATACTTGTTTCAACAGAGACCTAAAAACTTGACGTTAGAATGATGCTAGAATAGATAGTAGGAAATGGGACACGTCAACAAAAATCATAACAGAAAGTGTACATCTATCTAAATACTAGTTTGGCTTTCAGGCTAACATGGCAATTCAATGAACTACGAAAACATTATTCTGATGTCAAGCCATGCGATTAATTCATTTCTCAAACTCATTCTATTTAGCTGCAGTGGGTGTGAGGGAAGCCCCAACCCCAAACTACCAACCAGAACTCCTCTAACCAAAATTAAAGAAATTGAGCTAACCTTATCCCTGACTTCGTCAAAACAGAAGACAAAACCTGGTTATAGTTCCATCAATTCTATTGACCCAATTCTTCACCCAAGACCTGAGTAAGCAGAATTACATGGTGAAAAACAATCCTGTTTTCAAAGTACAAGGGAGAACACTAAAACTTTACAAGGTTTTTGGTTTCTGCTTTCCAGACGTCCATTGTTAAAGGCCCAATGCAGTCATAAAATTATTTTTCCACACTATGAGCTCCAAATGCAGTTCCCACTGTAGATATTGGGAAAGTGAAGAATTTAGTTTTTCATATGGCTTTACACTCCAAAAGTTTGGATTTGAAATCAAACAATTAGTATGAGGTTGAAGTAAAAATTGTCAGGTGTGAATGGTTGTGATTAATATAATGTTCAAACAAAAATCGTATGTTTTGAATTAGGTTGCATATACTTGTATGCAACCCATTGACCCCACCAGATACTGGGTGTCTTCTTTGGTTATGCTCTGCCTGGCTTGTACTGCAGCCATCTTATGTTTTTTGTTTTAATGTCTTTTTGCATTCATTCTCATCTCCTTAAAGGCATGTTCATTTGGATTGAAATTTGGAGATTAACTGGGCCAGAGAAGAACTTTCAACTTGTTGGCCTAAAATAAATAAATAAAATAAATGTTCAGGGTGATAGCCTTGCTGTTTGATTAAGCACTGTTCAGTGGGTTTTGGAGGCATTTGCTTGTAAATTAATTCTGCTCCTGCCAACAGCAACTGCATCATCAATGAAGACAAGTGAGCCAGCTCCAGTGGCAGCCAAACATGCCCAAGTCATCCACTACATTACAGAGACATGCCGTGGATCTTGGGCAGTTTTTTCTTCACATTAACTTTGTCATAATATCATGTTAATCTCATTATATGTCCCAAAGCTTTGATTGGACTGATCATGACAAGTTTCATGTCACTGTTTACAAAATATTACATGAAGCTACTAGCTAATACTTTGTGATTTTTGTTGACAATCTACAAATCTTTTCAAAATGTTTCAGATGTTGAAAAAAGACAGAAAAAATATGTTGGTGCTCAGCAGTCAATTAGCACAAGCATAAAACAAAGTACTTTGTCTTAAAATCTGCCATTCAAAGAAGTGGTCAACAGCCAGCATCACAAAACATATTTTGTTTCCATTTGGTGGAGAGGGTCTGGTTTGAAAAATTTAAAACATCTTAAGTTTGCCTAGAAAAAGAAAAGCCATATGGTTGAGTCCAGAAATTAGGATTGTAGGGATAAACTACATTACTAGGGAGAAATGCATATGCATAATATAGGTAAGACAGTCAAACTGTGTGGTGTGTAATAAGTAGTTGGTTTTAGCGTAATGTGTCTAATCCTGACAAGGTTGTCTATCTACTCATAGACCTTAGTATGGTATGTCTTTGGTGGTGCGCATATAGAACGTTTCTGAAAAAGGCAATATTCTAAAATTGTAAGAGCTATGTCTGCTTCTATAAAGGGAGATAGGGTTTATTTCTGACGTGCTGAACAAAAAATATAAAGCAAATTCAGAAAGTATTCAGACCACTTTTCTTTTTCCACATTTTATAGCCTAATTTTAATATGGATTAAAATGTTTTTTTCCTCATCCATCTACACACAATACCCCATAATGATGTTAGCACATTTATATAAAAAACTGAAATATCACAACTGAAATACAT
>JACXGI010007247.1:13103-38201 GCA_016801175.1 Esox masquinongy
GTTAAAATGCCAGGTTCTTGTGATGTAAAAGAATGAGACAAAGATAAATCATGTCAGAACTTTTTCCACCTTTAATGTGACCTATAACGTGAACAATTCAATTGAAAAACAAACTGAAATCTTTGAGGGGGAAAAATAAAAAACTCACAATAACCTGGTTGCATAAGTGTGCACATCCTTAAACTAATACTTTGTTGAAGCTCCTTTTGATTTTATTACAGCATTCAGTCTTTTCGGGTAGGAGTCTATAAGCATGGCATATCTTGACGTGGCAATATTTGCCCACTCTTCTTTGCAAAAGCGCTCCAAATGTGTCAGATTGCGAGGACATCTCCTGTGCACAGCCCTCTTCAGATTACCCCACAGATGTTCAATTGGATTCAGGTCTGGGCTCTGGCTGGGCCATTCCAAAACGTTAATCTTCTTCTGGTGAAGCCATGCTTTTGTGGATTTGGATGTGTGCTTTGGGTCGTTGTCATGCTGAAAGGTGAACTTCCTCTTCATCTTCAGCTTTCTAACGGACGCCTGAAGGTTTTGTGCCAAAATTCCCTGGTATTTGGAACTGTTCATAATTCCCTCCACCCTGACTAAGGCCCCGGTTCCAGCTGAAGAAAAACAGCCCCAAAGCATGATGCTGCCACCACCATGCTTCACTGTGGGTATGGTGTTCTTTGGGTGATGTGCAGTGTTGGTTTTGCGCCAAACATACCTTTTGGAATTATGGCCAAAAAGTTCAACCTTGGTTTCATCAGACCATAACACATTTTCCCACGTGCTTTTGGGGGACTTGATGTTTGTTTTTGCAAACTTCAGCCGGGCTTGGATGTTTTTCTTTGTAAGAAAAGGCTTCCGTCTTACCACCCTACCCCATAGCCCATTCATATGAGCACACAGCCAGAGTACTTGCCAGAAATTCCTGCAGTTCCTTTAATGTTGCTGTAGGCCTCTTGGAAGCCTCCCTGACCAGTTTTCTTCTCGTCTTTTCATAAATTTTGGAGGGACGTCCAGTTCTTGGTAATGTCTCAGTTGTGCCATATTTTCCCCACTTGATGATGACTGTCTTCACTGTGTTCCATGGTATATCTAACGCTTTTGAAATTCTTTTGTACCCTTCTCCTGACTGATATCTTTCAACAATGAGATCCCTCTGATGCTTTGGAAGCTCTCTGCGGACCATGGCTTTTGCTCTGAGATGCAACTATGAAAATGTCAGGAAAATCCTACTAGAACAGCTGAACTTTATTTGTGATTAATCAGAGTCACTTTAAATGATGGCAGGTGTGTAATGACTTCTATTTAACATGAGTTTGAATGTGATTGGTTAATTCTGAACACAGCCACATCCCCAGTTATAAGAAGGTGTGCACACTTATGCAACCAGGTTATTGTAAGGTTGTTATTTTTCCCCCTCGAAGATTTCAGTTTGTTTTTCAATTGAATTGTTCACATTATAGGTCACATTAAAAGTGGAAAAGAGTTCTGACATGATTTATCTTTGTCTCATTCTTTCATATCACAAAAACCTGGCATTTTAACAGGGGTGTGTAGACTTTTTAAATCCACTGTATTACTTTGTTGAAGCACCTTTGGCAACTATTACAGTCTGGAATCTTCTTGGCACACTTGTATTTTGGGGGTTTTCGCCCATTTCTCTATTCTGCCTTATATAGACAGGTGTGAGCCTTTCCAAATTATGTTCAATCAATTAAATTTAACACAGGGGCGCTCCAATCAAGTTGTAAATACATCTCAAGACCAGTGGAAAGATAATGCATCTGAGTTCAATTTCGAAGGAAATTGAAATGGGTCTACATACTTATAAAAATTTGATATTTAATTTTATTTTTTTAAATAAATTTGCAAAACAATATTTTTTATCAGGTATTGTGTGTAGATTGATGAGGAAAAAAGTGCATGTAACCCACTTTTGAATAAGGCTGTAACGTAACAAAATGTGGAAAAAGTGAAGGGATCAGAATACTTTCCAATTGCACTGAATATATTTGTAAATATACAGCATATACATTTAAGCAATAAGGCACAATGGGGTGTGGTTTCTGGCCACAATTACCACGATTCTTAGACACAACAAACTGAGGAATGTCTGGCTGCCATGCTTAGCTGAGGTATATTGGCAAAGTACCACAGAACCCTAAGATGCCTCACTGATTTTATACAGCTGTGCTTACCAACGCAATTAGAGCAGTAAAAGGTGATGTGATGTCATACCTGTGGTATACGGTCTCATAAGCTATATTCATCATCCAACCAGCAGTCAAGATTCGAAGCACAGCGTTTATCAAATATATATATATATATATATTTTGATTATTAAAAAGGGGTATAGAAAGTCACCACCCCTTTCAAAAATGTTCACCTTTTGTTGCCGTACAGAATAAAACACATACAATGGGATGTTTTCTGGCCTTATTTACACACAGTAGCCAACAATATCCAAGCAGAAACTTTTTTAATTGTTTTATATCAGAAGCAGGACTAATGTTTGTCATTAGGCAACTGTACAAGGGCAGCCTTGTCTGCTGCCTGTGTGCACACATTGCTTCCTTGAAAAAGTACATTATGGTTGATTTGACATGAATTAACACGATATTTAGTAGAAATAATAGGCATTCTGCACCCCTACCATAAACAAACAGAATAAAAAATCTGTACTTTATTGGATATTTAGAAGATATTATAAGCTGAGTTCATTGTCCTGGCCTTTGTGAATTACCAAAATTAAAGCACTTGTCTCGGGGCCTTTGAGATATCTTCTATTGTTGTTATATTCTAGCGATCAGTGAACAAGTACAAGTAGGAATGCATCAAATTTATTTGGGGATGAAAAAGTAACTATTTTTCCCCAATGAAATAAACTACAGCAACAAGTCAATACATTAGGACTACTATACAATCATAAAACAGGCCATCAGTAAGAGTACACAGAGCAGATAAAATAAGAGTAAAACAGAGAAGGGAGATTTGAAAATCTCTACATGAAAATGTACTAAAATCCTGACACAGTGAGGGAGAGGAGTACATTCCCAAATTTGAAATGCATCCAAAGAGTAATAACCCCATTTTCTGCTGAGGTTTCACTCCTTGACTTTTGGTTCATTGTGTGGCTTCTGGGTGTGCTCTATAATCTCCACAGCACCAGCATCTGTCTACCCTGCACCGCCTCTCCCTCCCTGCTGCCCTCCTTCTCTTTCTCCTCAGGGAGAGCTAAGCTCATTGCAGTTTCCATTGCTCATGGCTTCCCCTTGCTACTGTAGCCAAACCTCTCCTGCAGTGTGTTTGCTCCTGGGAGGAGAACGTACCTCCTCTGTCCCTGAAATAGGCTAAACTCAAGGCAGGGGAATGTGGCAGTCCAATACCACAAAAACCTAACACCGTAGGTTGAATGGGCCTAGCTGACAAGCACAACAAGGGGCCTGTGTGTAGGTCAGGAAGTTCAATTTACTGGTTTGGTCATTAAAAACACTGTTTCAACATGTGGGACTGCTGCAGAGCGAGGTTTGCTTGTTTGTTTCTGTGGTATTGTTGATTTCTTCACACCAATGAGACAGCTTTTAGTATTGTCATAGGTGCTCTAAAGGATATGAGAAAAGGATATGAGGTATTTTCTTCAATGATGGACTCACTTTGAAATGTTCCCCCTTTCCCCATTTGGAGCAACTTGTGGAAAAACAAATTTTGTCCAGACAAAAGTCAGCCTGAAACTCGAAACCGTTTCGGTCCAGTCATGAGCCGTGGCTTTGCTTTAATGCTGCCTCTTGCTTTTGCCTTCAAAGGGGGACACTTTAATACAATTCCTACTATAAACATTTTTTATTAAAATTCACAATGTATATGTCTAAATGTACTCTACAATTAAAGCATAGAACAAATAACAATTGGAGACAAAAAAGAAATCCTGATTGTTTTGTTTAACAACATTTTATCTACATTTGTGACTCATCAAAGTAGCCACCTTTTGCAGACATAACAGCTGAACACAATTGTGGCATTCTTTCTACAATGAAAATCAAAAACTGTCCGGAAAGCTCTTCCAAACACTTTTGCAGAAGTTCCCATAAATGTGTTGCTTTGCTTTCACCCTTCTGCCCAGTTCATCTCAAACCAGCTTGATGGGGTTTAGGTCTGGAGACTGTCCTGGCCATTCCATGATTTGAAGCCTACCATCTTGTTCTTTTCTTGTAAGGTAGTTCTGATTTTGCCAGGCGGTATGTTTTGGGTCATTATCTTGATGTAGGCTGAACCCCTGACAAAATAGGTGTACAACAGAGGGTACTGCATGGCTCTGGTACATGCTGTAGTAGCCATTTTGGTTCAGGGTGCTACTCACTCTGTGCAAGTATCACACACTGAGGAACCATCCTTTCGCTTACTTGACGACATACAAGTACCCTGCGTGATGAACCGAAGAATTCAAATTTTGATCCATCAAATCATAACACCTTCTTCCAGTCTTCAGTGGTCCACTGGCGGTGCTTCATGGCCCAGGCAAGAGTCTTTTTCTTATTTTGCCATCTTAGCAATGGTTTTCTTACTGCCACTCGACCTGTCAATCCTGCTGCTCGAAGTCTTCTTTTCAGTTGAAACTGACACTTGCTTACTTTGACAAATGTTAAGCTTTGCTTGAAGCTGTTGTCCTGTGAGCCGCCTATCACACAGGCTGTTGCCTCTCAGAAACCTGTCTTCTGATTCTGTTGTGGCTTTGGGTCTGCCAGACCTCATCCTGTTAGTGTTTCCTCCAGTTTCCAAGTGCCTTTTGATGGGGTATGAAATTGTACTAACTGACACCTTGTCTTTCTATGCCAGGAGTGTTCTAAAACTTTTGACCAGTAGTGTATATATACCTAATATATATGGCTAAGAAACATTACAACAAAACAATAAGAGCTCTAGAACGGGTTTTTATCCTGGTTGCTACATTCTGACCATGCCGAGCATACAGAGGGTGGTACAAATTAGCTCAGCACAGTGCATGTTGGGGGAGGGATGTTCAGACAGGGTTGCCTTATCACGCCACACTCTAGCAACTCCTGTGGCAGGGGTAGCATCTGCAAGCTCAACTTAGTGTTTTCTTCCAAGTGTGTTCTGGTGGAATGTGCTTCAGAGGACATGTCCAGGTTTTGAACTCTCCCGAGCTAGGAGTTACTGCCATGATAAAAGGCCACACAGTAACAAAATAAAATTGTAAAAACATTTTGATTGTGTTTTCTAAAGTTTCTCTTGGGCATAACATTGTGTCCCCTAGGATTTTCTCCACTGAAGTTGCATGGTGGTGAATATGGCAAAGGGCACAGCCACCAACTGAAAGGCCCTCCTCTTTGCTACCTGCTAAAGATTTTTCCCCCATGCCAAAGATGATTCATGTAATTTGTCAATCAACTTATTCGGCCCTTTAAGCATGCTGCTATAAGCATGTACTCTCATTGTCTTACTAGCAGCGTTGCTAATGCTGGCTGTGAGGTAAGGAAAATACATTATTGGTCATGTATTTCAAATATTGGTAAAATGCCCCTTTAAATGTCAGTCTTCACGTAAAAATTAAATGATACTTGCTACTTTCAAATGAAGGTAAATCTGTTTCATACGACCAATGTGGAATGCCTGACTTTGCAAATGATATGTAATTTATAATTTTAAAATTAAATTGTTGTCTGGCTGTGGTTTTACTAATAAAAACAATGCTTTGATACATCTGGTACAGAACATATGTATTTATTATAGGTACTTGTATTATTAGTTGTACAGTAGCAGTTAATAAATGCTTTTGTTTTGGATTTGATAGTTGTATTCAATTGTTATATCACTATTATTATTATTATTGTTATTATTACATAGTAGTTGCAATACTATTTTGTTATTAAGTATTGATTGTTTATTTAATTTTTGTTGTCTCTTGAGAACAAGATGAATCTTAAGTGATTTCATCCTGCAAAATATAAAATAAATATAACTCAATATATGGAAATAAATGTGTTCCCTAATCCCCATACAAATAAAGAAAAAGGAGAATTTTTGTAGTTAAGAAATTTCGCAATGCAGCAACCTGGGTCTAGACAACACCGCTACATAAATGTGGCTAATTAATTGCCCTGAATGATATCACATCCAAATGCTTTGTTGTTCATGGAGAGAAATTTTATATCCCAATATTCTTTTGAACTTCCTTTCCATTTGCCTGTGTATCTATCATCTAGTTTGAGGAAGCTGGTGGGATATTTCATGATGCATTCTCTGTCGGAGAGTTCAAAGTTCATTCAAAGAGCTGTGTGGCATTTGACAGAGGGAGCACTGTTTAGGAGTCTGTGTTTCAAGCTTCTATTTGCCACTGTTTCTTCAAGTGTCAGTACATAGGTTGTGTTTCTATTTGTTACTGTCTCCGCCTATGTCAGTAAATAGTTTGTGTTTGAATGTGTGTCAACATCATAAACAAGCTATGCTTCCACAACTGTTGTAAATGCTATTCTTGTTTAACAAACACTCTAAATACTCAACCACAATGGGTGTTGTTCAAAACATTCTAGACACATGAAACGGATAAACATAGGCTACTAGCCTTATTTTTCCATTTCCCTGGTGAATGAAGCCAGAACCATTAAACAATTTGTGCCCAATGCTTGTTCTCAAGAGTTTATTGATTCCCCAATGTATGACAAGTTGTTTGATAATGAGATAGGGGCATTGGTTTGTTCTTTTCATGGGAAGCACTGGCAGTTACATAACTGGTTCAGGATCTGAGGAATTGGTCCTATGGGATTGGGTGTGTTTGTAGCATTTTGGTCTGCTTTTATCAACACTCTTGGATCTCCAGACACTCTGAATGGAGCTGAGCCCTCTGACTCTGTTTTCACTACTGTGGAGCTTAGTTTGTATTGTGTTGCATACTGACTGCTTCCAGATTCTGGCCCATAGATGTATGTTATGTCCAGCTATGTAGAGATCCAGCATGTGAACTCAGGTGTGGGAAACCAGGGGGGGGAAATAAACGTGCCACTAGATATGAAAGGCAAACTCTCCTCATATCCAGTCTATATCTGATGCCATTTTCTAGTCATATAATCATATTCAGAAACTCCTGTGGCTCCTCTGACTGCTGTTTCCATGCCAAGAGCCAGATGTTGTGCACATCACCCCCACTTCATATTTAAGGCAGCAATGCCAGAGGGTGGAGTTTTGAGGCATCTGTTAGTGTTTCCCCTGCGGCCGCTCAAAATAACCCGAAAGGAAGAGCTGAGCTGCACAAAGAGCACAAGCATGCTTGAAGAAAATGGGTGATTCTAAAGAAATATCCAAATTTTTTCTCTACAAATCATCTAGTAGTATCAACTTAATAATCACTCAACACAAAATAAGACACAACCCTTTGATGGTATTGACATTGATAGGTTGTGCATACTCAGTGCTTTTTCTACCCTTCAGCCCCAACCTATGTTCACACACGTGTTTCCATTTTCAAGAGGACATGGTGAAACAGCATTTTCAGAAGTAGGGGGTATGGCGTTTAGGACCTCTTGCAGTCAGCAGGCATGCTAAACTACAAAGACCTTTTCAAAGATGAGCTTTACAAAATATGTTCAATGCCATTCAACAGGTAAGGGATTTTCCCCGTTGTGCTGAAAACTCAGTCACAGTGTAGACCAGTGCAGACAGACCAAAATAAGTCAAGGTCACAGCACTTGATAAAACATCTGACACAATGGTGAATGTTAACCATAGGATTTTTTTTTGTCTTGGCCCATTGAATTATAAAGTCATATTATGTGATGGTCACAGCTCCCTGTGTAATTGTTTCCTGGCCACCCATGCCTATAATCACAACAGTGTGTCTGAAGTATTGTTAAGAGATACAAAAGAGAAAATGAAATAGCTCCATGCATGTGATCAAAGGTATTCTTGCTATTCCTACTTGTCCAAGTCTATCATAATTACACATTTAATTATCATATTGGACTGGATACCACTGTAGGGTTTAGGTTTTGGTTTGATCCTCCATTAGCACAACTTTCTAATTTCTGTCAATACGTCTATCAATAATCATTCATGGCGAGCAAATTTAATACATATGTTAATATGAATTATAGCCTAATTAATAAAACAAAAAAGGGAGAATATCAGGGCCTCCATCCTCAAAAAGAACCTTAGTGCATCAAAAAGAAAATGCTACAATGTCTGAGGCTGAAAGAAAATTTAAAAAATAAATCCGTTAAAACAAAATATCCCCCTCAGGCCCTGACAATATCAAGAAAGGTCTTCAGTCTTCGGTGTGGAATGTGTTTATCCACGAATACATATACCGATGTTTCCTGGAATCCTACACAGTTGACTTTTAATATATGTAACTATCTGACAACTGAAATCAACGTTCCTGGACACAAAAAGATCTACACCCCCTACATCTGTTGATATTGTGCCATAATGATGAAACGAAGTGTTCAACAGTTCACTTGTGGTTTATTTTTCCCTGAAAAGTTCAACCATACAGCAGGCTATTCGATTACGAAGAGAAACAGATGTAAATATTGAGTCGAAAGCTTACCTTCATATCTGGCATTTGTCTCACTTTAAACGTCGTTTTGGATCCCGTCAACATTTTCACGTCCAATATACAAATCTCTCGTCACGAAATATATTAGTTGAATTGCGACTATTTTGACGGCTATAAGAACAGGTATTTATTCGCTATTTCGCTCCATATCAGGAAATCATAAGAAACGGTCCACTTTCTTCGAGGGTTGTCAGCGATACCCCGCATTACCGGCTTTAAGAACAGAGGTGTTCTCTGTAAAATACTTGGTAAACTAATGTCGTTGGTTTCATGTGTGCCATTGTGGTAAGCATCCATGTATAAACTCTGAAGAGAACGCCCCAAATAAGCGTTCCGCCTGTCAGGGATATTTGCTCGGTTGTTAGTCACTATACCGGAATAAATATGTGTTCATCTGGTACCCTTTGCTTCCATTTGTCTATTCCCTTGCCATAATGAAAATGACACTGCAGTGAAAAAAGCCAGTGCGGTAGAGCCTCTTAAAGGGCTAGCAGTGTGAAAAATCACATCTCAACGGGACACAGTATGATCGCAATCGCTATTTTTGGACAACAGTTTGTTCACAAAAACAAATTCAAGGCGTTACAGGTACGTTTTTCTTCATCACAGCTGGTTAGTTCAATAAGGTTATACAACTGTTACTAAGTATTGTTGGTAGCAAACCCACGTAGCAGTGGTTGCTCTTCACCTCGAGATGATTAATTTCGAGTGAGACAGTTAAAGGGGCACTGTGCAGAATCCTCACTCTAAACAATAAAGGATGCTAGTGTCTTAACTGCAAGTAGCCTAAGGAGTCAACACAAACTGATAGACGCACCGGCAAGAAAGTTTAAATGGGGAATATGTCAGTCACTGATTAATTTTGTAGAAAAATATTTGAAACTTTAACTTGAAACATTAACTGTTGATGTCAACGGGTAATTTTTGCTTGTTTTTTTGCGTAGTACATTAAACATCTTAGGCTACATATTACCCCGTTAACACAAATTGTTCAAGTAAATCGCTTTGGAAGAGCGTCTGATAAATTACTTCAGTGTAGCCTGTTTATTTAATTCATTTATTTATTTAAAACAAAAGTTAAATGTCTCATGTAGCTACACTGTCCTGAAAATCTTGTGGAGCAATCTCGTCTTATAAATATCCCCTAAGTTTACCAGTGCCATTTTGTTGAGGTTAGTTCCTGATTTCTGCAGGATTTATTTTCTGGAAGACTACCTGCAGGATTCCTACAGGATCCTGTAAAAACTATCCCATGGGAAAATGGCCCCCAAAGTCCTGTAGGACATGCTGCATGGAGTCCATCTGGGAAATATCCTACAGGACCACCTGCAAGATTCCTACAGGATCCTGCAGGAATTGTCCTACAGAACATTGTTCCTAAAACACTTCCTATTCCTGCAATAGAAGTCCTTCGGGATTTTTTGTAATGGCACAGATGTTTTAATGGGGTTCAGGTGCATGCTTTGGCAGGGCCAGTCGAGGATATTAACAGACTTGTCCTGAAGCCACTCAACGTTGCCTTGTCTTGTGTGCTTTGGGTCTTTTTGATGCTGAAAGTTGACAGGATTCACCTGAGCTTTATTTGTAGTGTCACGGCAAAGGGGCTGAATACTTGCGTCAATGAGATATTTACGTTTTTTTATTTTCAGTAAATTGGTACAAATTTCTAGAAATGGGTTTCACTTTGTCCTTATGGGGTGTTGTGTAGACAAAACAAATATAATTGATTACATTTAGGTCTATAACAAGCCTGTCAGCAAATCCACATTCAGGATTCAAACCACCCAGTTTATAGTATGGTTTATAATGTGTAATGTACTTACATTGAAGTCTTTAAACATTTATGGTTCTACATTAACACAATCACTTTACATTTCTCCATTTCATGTGGTTTCATACAGTAAGAAACAATATCAAATCAGAAATGGCCTAATGTAGCATTTTGGAGGATTTAGAAAGATGTGTTTATTGATCTATAGGCCAACGTTCTGCAGAGATGGAAGAAGTTACCAGAAAGACAATCATCTTTGCAGCAATCCATTAATCAAGCCTTAATGATAGGGTGGCTAGACAGATGCCATGCCTGATTAAAAGGCATATGATATGCCATCTGAAGGAATCAAAGAATGTGGAAAAAACTATTAGGCCTGAATGCAAAGCACTAGGTCTAGGGACAAGGTAAAAAAAACAACGAGGTACTGCTCTTCACCTGGCTAATACCATTCCTACGGTGAAGTATGGTGGTGGGAGCATCTTGCTATGGGGATGCTTCTCAGTGACACGGACTGGAAGACTGGTCAGAATTTTGGGAAGGAGGAATAGAGCAAAAAACTGAGGTGCTTGAATAAGTACTTTGCACTCTGGATCAGGTAGTCAGACTGGGGCCAAGATTTGTCTTTCAGTATGTTATGAACCCAAAATACACAGCCAAGACAACAGAGGAGTGTCTTCAGGACAAGTATGTGAATTTCCTTGAGAGGCCCAGCCAAATCCAAAAATTGAACCCCAATGAACATCTGTGTGGAGACCTGAATAATCACTACTCACCTGACAGATCCTGAGATGATGTGCAAGGAAAAATGGGAGAAACTGCCAAAATCCAGGTGTGCAAAGCCTGTAGAAGACTCAAAGCTGTCAAAGGCATTTCTACGAAGTATTGAAGAAAGGGTCTGAATATTTAAGTACATGAGATATTGCAGTTGTTTATTTTCAGAAATTGACACAAATTTCTACAACTGTGTGTTCGCTTTTTGTGTTATAATTCATTGCATTATTTTTTTATGGCAAAACATAATGCAATGAATTATAAATTAAGTCGAACAACAAGATATGGATAAAGTGAAGGGGTCTGAATCCTTCCCGAAGGCACAGAATATACAGTATCCGGACACTCCACATTGTGTCATGCTCAACAACAGCCCATGGCCATATATCACACCTTGTGCCTTATTTCTTGATTATAAACTGAATGCTTCAATTCCTGAATAGTGATTGGCTAAAGGCCATGGTATAAAGGTGACAAGCATGTTTACTATTCTATTTGCATAGGTAACCAGAGTAGATAAAGGCAATAAGGTGTCTCATGGGGTTGTGGTATATTGTGTGGTGCCTATGAACAGCTCATAGCCATGGAATATTGGCCACATACAACAGCCCCTTGTGCCTTATTGTTTAATTCTAATTAGATCTTTGTAATACATGCTTTTAAAGCATTATAGATTAGTCAACTTCCAGATAGAACGTGTTTGTTGCTACGTTTGTAGGAGTGTATAAATGAGATTGTTGCTCAGTCAACTCTGCCTACCTTGACTATGTCAAAAATGAAAGCATTGATGATTAAATTATGAAAACTAGGCAAACAGCACAGAAGCAACACAAAATACTAATTCAAAATCAACATATCACCAGCAGGTAACTAGAAAAAAACCTTCTCAAACATAAATGCCTACAAGGCGTACATTGGTAGTTGTTAGCCTTTTAGTGTGAGGCAAGTGAAATATGGATATGAGGGATACAGTACCTACAGATGATCTTTTGATGAATGACTGGTGTCTGAGATACGGCAGCAGTATCATGTGAACCGCCAGTGCAGAAAGGCAGCGGTGCAGTAATGCAGACAGATGAAAATTGAGTTTTCCAGTGAGATAGCAGTGCATAAATTCCGTGGAAAATGCTGAAATTCCAAATGGATCAGGTACTGTCTGTCCCTCCTAACAGGTAGGTATATGGTGTCCTTGTGAACTCTAACAGAAAGAGGTTTGGATTTTTACCACATGGGAACTTGTTTAATATTACATAAGGGTCTCCAATTTCTCTAATACATAGAACAGCCTCAGACCCATGTGCTTGCATCATCTGGGTGAAAGTAATTTCCAGTCTATGTATTAGTTTGTTGTGTTAAAAATAGTAGTCATCTGTTTTAACATTTATAATTAAATCCAGTGGACTTTTAACAAGTTATTTTCATTTAAATCCACTGGCAATTATCAGATGTATAAATTGAATAGCTGACTATATATTTTATTGCTCCATACACCAAGTGTGGATTTTAAATCAAACAACTATTATTAGGTTATAGATTCTCAGTCAATAATCTTTCCCTTTTCCTTAGTTACTATGTTAATCCTATATGTTAGTGCTCATTGTCTTTCTGTATAATGAAGCAGTCCAATTCATTGAGGCATTTGCTTGTGCTTGATGTTTCTGTACAATTCATCATTCATTCTGCTGCTGCCATCAGCAGTTAACCTCATTAATGAAGACAAGTGAGTCAATTCCAGAGGAAGCCATCCACCATGTTACAGACAAGGTGGTATGATGTGAATCTTTGGCAGTACCTTTTTCCTCTGCAAATTCTTCTCATGCCAGTACATGTTAATGTTTATCTCATCTGTCATCAATACCTTTTTAAAGAACACTTCAGACACTTTTAGGTACTTTTTAGCTAACTCTGATCTGTCCGACAGTTGACTTTTTCCATTATGGTGAGCATTCTTCAGTTATCCACTGTTGAGTTCTTGGTCTACCAGGTTGTTCTCAATTGCTGAGCTCACCTTTCCTTCTTTATAATGATGTTCCATATTATTGTTTTGGATAAGTTGAAGGTTTTTGGCAAAAATAAGGCGACTGTGTGTAAAGTGTTATTTCTAAAAGTAATACCAATAAAATAACCTAAATTAAAAATGGACAATGTATATTTTAACCTTGTGGTAATTGTTTGATTTTAAGTTTTAAACTATTTTGCTGTACCTAATCCAAAACTTCAGTATTTTAGTCATGGATTGTTCTCCATTCTTTTAAATATTGAGCCAATTTGTTATTTTATTTCCCTGACTGACCAAAACATTTTCTCATGGCTCTTTGTGGTAGCCACATACAGATGATAAATGTCGTAATGTAGTTATAATATCAGGTCCCTTTGCAAGCCCTATTATACATTAATACATTTCAGCTGAAGATAAATACCAAATTCATATCTTTCATCCATAATTATTATACATCCAAAAAGTACAATAAACAGACAATCCCCCAAAATAAATGCTAAAGTCAAACATTGATTGCCACTATGCTGTTGAAATACAATGAGAATTTATTCAAACAGTGCAAAAAAAAAAAGAAAAAAAAGAAATACTACCTTCAAATCAGATGTTCTTTCCATCCAGATTGCACTGTCACACAGCCTGGGGCCTGCTCTCCAAACATGGAAAGACAAAATAAAACAGGCCAGAAAACCATGACAGCCCAAATCAACTCAAAATAATGCACACATTTGGTTAAATGGATCGCCATTTACATGCAGCAGTTCCAGTCCCATGCAACTACAGTATCCCATGTTCGTGTTGCTGATGATGATTCTGTCCCATAGAAATGAGAAAATGTACAATATAAAAATATTAGATCCATTACTTTGTAAAACAAATTCAAAGCATCCTATTCTGAGAGGGAACAGATTGCAGCAAGAGCTTAGTTTGACAACACCACCAGTCAAATATTGAATCATTACTGTAATGTGTTAGCATTGCATGAATTGGTGATAAAAAAACAAACATCAACATTGTAAACAAAATTACAAATCCAATAAAACATAAAAGCCAGTCTGCTTGACAATTAGCCATGTAAGAAAGAACATCTTAAAAGCTTCAACTAAATATTCCAAAAGGAAACTTCTGAAAAAAATCTTACTATAAATATATATTTTCTCAAATCATATAATTTTGTCAGGTCAGCAATGAGGAAACTAGTTTGCTAACGAGAAACCTTTGAGTTTAGGAGGCTCCTTTGTGATCAACCTTGACAGCCAAAATGTCCATTCAGGTAAATACTGAATACTAAACAAACCCAGGCTCTACCAAGCTCATCTTCCACTCTTTTACATTCGTTTCTTTAAAAACACTGTAAAACTTCTGGTTTACAAAAATAACTTGAACATATACAACCTCTCATTGTCTTCTTTTTAAATACAAAAATGTTTACAGTCTGCAAGTCAATGTTCAAGATGTTTTCTGTAAGCCGTCCATTCTTCTCAAAATAGAGCTGTTGATGTAAGCTAACATTACATTAGATGGGATCATACACCCATTTCTTAGAGTTAGCCATCATCTTTTCAATAGGATCCTCTCCTGCTTGTGCCTTATTAGAGCTTTCATACAGCGTAAGCGCACACAAACAAATCAACACACGAGCGCGCGCGCACACACACGCACACCCACATCACACAGACATTTTGTTTGGGATATAGCATAAGGATATTGTGGAGGATGGTTGGTTCCAACTCAAGATGCACGTACTACCATAATCATGAAGCATCCCTCACAAGGTGACTATTTTGAGCTGCTTGTTCAAACTACCTCTCAAAAGATAAATGTTACAAAAAAATCCCTAATTTCCTTAGTACCCTTGAAATTATTCTCCTACATTAATGATACTCTTTTGTACTTTTGGTTTTGGTTAACTAGGGCAAGGATGTTTCCAGGAACATGAATTAAAAATACAAGGGCGCCATCCATTGGGCAAGGCAGTGAATTGCATACAGATATTCTCTGGCTATTGTGCTTCAAGTGAAAAGACTGAACGGCTGATGTTTATAAAGCTGATACAGTCAGGAAGAGCAGGCTCTCTGAGACTTCTATTCTCTTGTTCACAAAAAAAGATTGGTCTCCATGATATTCACATGGCTCACTGGTAATAAAACAGCATAGATGACAAATAATGTATATATTTGTGATTTGAGAACAACAATTTCTGACTGCAAAAGATCTGAAGCAACGCCAAAGACGGTGTATCAGAAACGTGATATGTTCACCTTAGGAGAACTTCAATCTCCAGAAAATAGTATTTTATTTTTTGTACATTTGTTCTCTAAATTGCTTTGTTGTAGCCTTTTTTGTTTTTGAACAATGACTCCATGCTTGGGATAAAATTGAAGTAGTTACACAAAGGCTTTACACAGAGTAGGGTACAAAATACCAGAAGAGAAACTAGCAGAGAAAAGGAGTAATGTACACCTGATGTATATTTTGTAAAACATACAAACAAGATTGTAATGTCACAAGGACAAAAGACTGAAAAGGCAACTAGGAAATAGAGTTAAACTGCAACACTGCTGACACAAAGCTGTCCCACTGGTGACGTGAATCCTTACAGAGGGTGTTCTAGCTCATACCACCAGTCAAAGTGGCAGTGTCTACAGTTCTGACAGGACCTAAGGACAACATAACAGTCAGATACCTTTAAAACGCTAACAAAATGTCTATGGACATTAGGAAAGTGCTTGAATTTGTGCAGAAAGAGGTTGAATGACGGGGGGCCAGTCACATGTTGGGAATCACCACCACGCCCTCAACAGGACTCGGAGGAGAGTTGGGTTGAACGATCCAATTTGGTATAAATCATATTGATGCAGGGTTCCATTTCGCCAGGAGACTAGGGTTTGCCATAGATTATAGTAATGAAAAGAGTCCATAATATATTCCATAAAATACATGTTACCTTCCTCAGCCACGAGACTTCGTCACTGAAAATGTCAGTGGACAAGAATTATTTCAAATAAATGTGACCGTTGATTTTGCCATGTGTTGATTACATTGAGGTCTTGACACTAATGAACGTAAAATGTAAGGGGAGTTTGTGTTATAAAAGGCAGTTTAGTTGTGCTGGATTACCTTAAAAATACCAGCATATTATAATGTGTCATTTTTACAACGGATATAAAAGAGGAAGACAAATCTTTACAGCCATATAGAATATCTACCACAGTACTCCACTGTGGGTCCTATAACTGATGCTGGGTGACACATTTCACATAAATATTCACTTGACTAACACCTGGACACAATATAGTTTCAACGTTTCTAATTCTGTAACTTCTCAAAAATCACTATTTCTGAATTTAGATAAGATCGCCATAAATGCTAATATTGACGGTGGATAGGCCAAGCTGTTTTGCCAGTTGTTTGTGTTGATAGGGGGCACTGTTGAATTCTGGACCATTAGCAGCACCACAGCAGCCAGCCAACTACTGCAACACTACTGTCCTTTTCATTTCCAGTAGGAGTGAGGATCCATGCAAATGCAACTCATTCACTCATTAGGAAAAAGCTCTGTTCTTTCCCAAGTCACACGAGGCCCCATTTCCAGCTATGCCATTGGCCATTCCTTAACCCTCTGGTTGAATGAACTACCTGGACATCTGAGGGTTCATTCACATTTTAAAATATCAACAATTTAACACGATCAAATGATTCCACATCTGAAATGGAGAGATTATTTAGCGGTTTCTGGCTGTGCTTGTGTAGTGTGGTAGTTTGAGTGTGTGTAATGTGCATGAAAGTGTGTATCACCTGCCATATACATTCCCTCCAATAGGAGGAGACAGTTGCGAGGCAAGTGGACAAAATGGAGGGGAGCCTGCAGTTCACACACACACACACACACACGCACGCACGCACGCACGCACGCACGCACGCACGCACGCGCTCACACACAAACAGCACCTGCATAATAGCCACAGCAAATGTAACAGAAGTGCACAGTCCTATTGTCTACCACATGCATCCTCTCCAGCCTTTCAAGTCACTGTATTCATCCTATCTAGGACACACGCCATACAGTGTTGCCTTTAGAGTAGGAAGTGATGCGATGAGAGGGAAGGAGAGGGCCAGGCTCTGTATGGCCCTATAGCAGGAGACAAAGAGTCAGTCCTGGACAGTCGGTCAGAACCTGTGGATGGCCGGATCCGTTTCCCTCCTCTTCAGCTCCTCTCGGTAGCAGCAGGAGCAGTAGTTGCCCGTCTCGGGGTGACCGTAGTAGTTGCAGCTGGGCGTCCGGCAGCGACTGGACTGAAGGCTGGCCAGGCCTCCGGCGCTGCCCAGGGAGTAGTGCCTGACTGGGGGGGGCCCGTTGCGAGGAACATCCAGGCTGGAGCGCACGTCCCGGAATCCGTTAGTGTAGCCCCCGCCGACGGGCTCCGAGGCGGGGTAGTCCGGGGAGCCGTGCTCCGGGGAGTAGGAGGGAGCGAAGGAGGAGGGTGTGAGGCGAGAGGGGCTATGGGGCGCTTGCGGGGGGTGATACTGGGGCTGAGGGGGGCCCTGTGCCACAGGGCAGTGGCGGGGGAGTGTGGCATAGGAGGGCAGGCCGGGGTAGGACGAGGCCGGGGAGCCGCCCGCTAGCTGGCGCCGTGTCTCCGTGTAGCCGTGCATGTGCAAGTGCTGGGTGAGCGGGGCAGTGGCCAGGGAGGGCTGCTGGTCCACCAGGGTCGCCCGGGGGATGGGCACCACGCCGGAGTAGAGGGAAGGACTGAACGATGACGACTTCAGACGGCTGGCGGGTGGCGAGCTCTCGGTGGCCTCCTCTGTCAGTTCGTAGCCACGGTAGCCCACCTCGGGGGTTGCCGTCGCCTCCTTGAGCTGCTGGACACCGTTGGCGCACCCCTTTCGCTCCGCCTCCCTCCGCTGCTGCTCCTGCTCGGCCCGGAAGCGCTCCTCCGCGTCACTCAGGTAGCGCTGAATCATTTCCTCCTGGAAGGGCTGGCGGTTGCTGGTGGTGAGCAGGCCGGCGAAGATGAACTTCCTCTCGCCCTGCATGGCAGCCCGCAGGATGCCCAGGCTCACCTTGACATCAGCGCTGTACTTGTAGGGGTCACTCTCACTGCTTCCGCCACCTGTGCCATTCTGATGCTCACTGCCGGACGACGGAGAGCCCTTCCCAGAGTCCTCAGAGGCGTGGGCCGAAGGTGAGCTGTCCTTGCTTCCCTTCCTTCCCCTCAGTGAACCTTTCTTCTTCTCTGTGCCCTCCTGCTTGGCCCCGCCCACACCTGCATTCTTCCCAGTCATCAGCCCGCCCACATTCTTTTTTAACTTGCTGCCCAGGCTCTTGCCGAAGCTGCCCAGCTTGTTTGCCACAGAGTCTGCCCTCTTCTTGTCCTTGTCTTTCTTGGACTTGTCCTTCCCCATCGTCCCCGTCCCTGTCGTCACTGTCGCCGAGCTGTTACTGGATGAGCTACAGGAGGAGGAGGAGCTGTTCTTAGCCGACACTCGCCCCCCCGCAGGAGCGGCCGGCGTCGCCGTGGTTTCGTGGCCATTGGAACTGCTGCTGACTGACTCCTTGTCAGATTCTCCCGAGTCCGGAGGGGAGCGGGCGTCCTCTCCCGCAGACGCCGTGGGGGATTCAGGCTGGGCCAATGGAGCCTGCTGAAAGACACACGGATGATGAATTACAGGGAAGACAAAATGGTGGAAAACAAAGGCAGGTGTGGGAGTGATGCAGAGACCAAGAGGGAAAGATAAAGAAGGCATACAAATGAGTCAGTTCCGAAAGCTTTTCTGTCATTGCCATAAACTGTTGAGAAATACAAAGTACGTTATATTTGAAGATGTTGTGGCCTAGAATCTAGATGACTCATCACCAGTGTTTCCCCTAGGATTTAGCAACGGTAGCACAGTTAGCGTGGGGGAAAAGGCAAGGTCTTGGACCATATATTTTAGAGACTCTCCTCTTGCCCACATGTTCACATCTTGCATTGGCCTGTAGAAAATGTTAGAGTTTTACACTTCAATGTCATGGGGCTGACAATTAGTTTTGCGAAGTTGTTGGTACAGATTTGCTGTTACTGATTTACACTGGAATCCTTACTGGCCAGTAGCAACACACTCTCTGGGCTTCTACCTCAACTGAGTTGCTGGAGCATGACGAGGCAAAGCAACTCTATTCGACTGCAACCCCCCAAACCTGGACGGTGATGGCCACATGCACCGCCTGTGGGACCCCTGCACAAATCTGTGTGAAGGTATTCAAACATGATCAAAAATCTCCCAAATTCCAGGTGCTTTTGGCAAAAGGGCAGCCTCACTGGCAAGATTAACGGCCATTACCGTTTCTACACTCCATAGCGTTTTTTTTTTTTCAATGACAACTAAGTCTAGGACTCAAGTGCTATGTCATTAGCTAATCGTTCTCATTTTTACAGTAAAGTCTTTCAGCTTATTATTCTTTCCAATTACCTGGCATCAGATACTTGCGCACAAGAGGGTCATTTAAACAATCAAGTTTGACATCATGTTATGAGTCACAGTGCTGTGTGGTTTGTTCGTACTACCGGGAGGGGACTATGGACTGGATCAAAACACACCACAATAAAAACCCACACACAGTTACGTAACACTTAACACTGAACATAGCTTATCTAAGCGTGCAGACATTTCTCTCAAATAACCATCCTTTGTCTATTAAAATTATCCATCCAATACAATGTGGTGAAAAACCTAATAGCATTTCAACCTCAATATTCTGGAAGAATTTGGACAGAGTATGGAAACTGTTACAGTAATAGCTTAGAATGAGTGGCCAATCCAAACATCTACTTAGCCAACATATTCCCTTAGTTTCTACTGACACTAATGGTTAACTGGATCCACCTGTTAGTGAATGAGAGCTGATAGTAGGGAGGCTCACCTGTACCTCACAAGGCAGGGGCAGCCAGGTGACCGTCATGTAGCTGTGTAGCAGCTGGAGCTTGGCCTCCAGGGACAATGCCACACTGAGGGAGGACACAAAGGTCAAAGGTCAACAGACAGTAACACTCCTTTCTGTCACGCCAAGTTGGGTGAAACAAAACTGTTTGAAGAAAGTAAAATATGAGTTAGGCTACGCAAATGATGTTCGCTAACGTCAAGGATATTTAAACTATGCTAAATGTGTGGCACCTTGAAGTCTTAAGCCCTAAACTGCTCATATGAAACTATCTAACCTTTGGGACCGATGGCTTACTGTGTCAGAAATGTCATCAACATGAATGCATAGTTGTGTAGAGCATACATTCAAACTGCATATTTCTCTAAAACACCATTTAACTATATAATCCATGAATTATATGTCTACATCATTACAGTTGAAACCTAACATCTTAATCCAGTGCCATCCAGTTATTTTTGGGTTAGGCTATTTCCGTATTCTCCAATTCCATTCATAGAAGTTATTTAGTGCTAATCTCACTCACTGATACTGTAAGTGTCTCTAAATCCGGAGCAGAGTTCAATCCCTAACCACTATAGTGGGTCCTATGAGGCTACAGAGACAGTCTTTTTTTTGGTGGGTGGGATAACAGTGCCAATTCCACATGAAAGCATATTGACTCAGGTCATACCTTGCCAACATGACATTGTCCGTGTCATCCTTGCCCCATTCCCAGTCCTTCCCAGGATCCACTGCAAAGTGCACAGGCAGCATCTTGTGTTCCGAGTCAGTAAGAGGGATCACCACTGTTGGAGAGCAAACATGCTCAATGTCAAGGCATTCTGTATTCCAGCAGTTATTTAACACATCTTGGATTACCCAAAACTATTGTTCTGAAATTTCTAAAGATTATGTATTTGAAAGCTGTACACTTGCAAACCTGATTTGTTAATCTACATACAAACATACCAATACAAAAAGAGTACTGGTCCATTTCACCTTTCTACGACTGAAGAGAGAGGATTTTTGTCCTGAATGACCTTTTATGTGGATTTTTCTTTTGCGTGTCCTCTGACTTTCAATGGGATTCTTATATTCAATCTGGCATGCTAATCCAATATTAGTACTCTGTATTGATAAATTCATATTCATTAACTTAATTAATGAACTCCATCTGGTTGTCAAAACAAGTTTTGGCAAACATCAGCTAAAGACCATCAAGCGGTATGATGAAACAAGAAGACCCAGGGTTACCTCTGCTGTAGAGTACAAGTTCATGAGAGTTACCAGCCTCAGAAGTCGGCAATTACAGTTGTGCTCAAACGTTTGCATACCCATGGAGAATTGGTAATATATGTACCATTTGTAAAGAACACATGAGTGAGCAGGGAAAACACGTCTTTTATTTCTTATGGGATTCACATTCAACTGTAGGTCATAACAGAATGGCACAATCATAAAAAAAACATGGCAACAAAGAAAAAAAATGAACTGACCCCTGTTCAAAAGTCTGCATACCCTTAGTTCTTAATACTGTGTATTGCCCCCTTGAGCATCAATGACAGCGTGCAGTCTTTTGTAATAGTTGTCTATGAAGCCCTGAATTCTTGCAGGTGGTATGGCTGCCCATTCATCTAGGCAAAATGCCTCCAGGTCATGCAAAATCTTTGGTCGTCCTGCATGAACCGCACGTTTGAGATCTCCCCAGAGTGGCTTGATGATATTAAGGTCAGAAGACTGTAATGGCCACTCCAGAATCTTCACCTTTTTCTGCTGTAACCACTGGAGGGTCAACTTGTCCTTGTGCTTAGGGTCATTGTCATGCTGGAAAGTCCAAGAGCGTCCCATGTGCAGCTTTTGTGCAGAACAACGCAAATTGTCTGCCAGTGTTTTCTGATAACATGCTGCATTCATCTTGCCATCAATTTTCACAAGATTTCCCGTGCTAAATAGAGCTCACACACCCCCAAAACATCAGTGAGCCACCACCATGCTTCACAGTGGGGATGGTATTCTGTTCACTATTGGCCTTGTTGACACCTCTCCAAACAGCGCTTATGGTTGTGACTATAAAGCTCTATTTTGGTCTCTTCACTCCAAATTATAGTGTGCCAGAAGCTGAGGCGTGTCAAGGTGTTGTCGGGCATATTGTAACCAGACTTTTTTGTGGCATCGGCGCAGTAAAGGCTTCTTTCTGGCACCTCGACAATGCAGCTAATTTTTGTTCAAGTATCGTCATATTTGAAACAACCTCACCATCTTTTTCCAGAGCAGCCTGTATTTCTCTTGAGGTTACCTGTGGGTTTTTCTTTGAATCTCGAACAATTCTTCTGGCAGTTTTGGCTGAAATCTTTCTTGGTCTACCTGACCTGGGCTTGGTATCACAAGATCCCCGAATTTTGACATTCTTAATAAGTGACTGAACAGTACTGACTGGCATTTAAGGCGTTGTATATATTTTCCCATCTTTATAAATTTCCATTACCTTGTTACGCAGGTCTTTTGACAGTTCTTTTCTGCTCCCCATGGCTCAGTATCAAGCCTGCTCAGTGCATCCACATGAGAGCTAACAAACTCATTGACTATTTATACAAAGACACTAATTGCAATTTAAAAAGCCACAGGTGTGGGAAATTCACCTTTAATTGCCATTTTAACCTCTGTGTGTCACCTTGTGTGTCTGTAACAAGGCCAAACATTCAAGGGTATGTAAACTTTTGATCAGGGCCATTTGGGTGATTTCTGTTATCATTATGATTTAAAAAGGAGCCAAACAGCTGTGATAATAAATGGCTTCAAATGATCACTATCCTTAAATAAAATACAGTTTCTTTGCATGATCAGTCATATTTTCAAAATCAATGCCAACATTTCACCATTTCTGCCAGGGTATGCAAACTTAAGAGCACAACGGTAACTGCAACTCATGATCAGATTGCAGCCCAACTAAATGCCTGAAAGAGTTCAAGTAACAGACATCTCAACATCAACTGTTCAGAGGAGACCGTCAAAAATGATTGTTTTTTAAACTTTTGGTTCAAAGTAGTTTTCTCCTGTCTAGTGAGGTGTTGTACAGTGTTGGCGGCAGGACTGTAGTAGAACGTTAAGAGGACGTCCTACATCACCTTGCTCTTTGGTGTCCTTCTGCTCCATGGACACCAGGGCAGAGAAGTGGGCCTGGTCGTACGCCAGTACTAGTGGAGATCGATGGCACTTGGCAGCTGGCACCTCCAGGGGCAGATAGATCCCACCAAATGGGATGGGGGCAAACGCTGGTGAGGGAGAGTGGAGAGAACCATTTAGCATAAAACATCCCAATCCATTAAGACACGGAGGTTCAGAAGGCGCAGTAAGGCAACCCGTAACATCAGTGTGTATGATCTCACCCTCTCCACCGGAGTCCCTGAGCATGGTGTCGGCCACCACCACTATGGGTCTCCTCAGGACATGGGCCAGGACGAAAACGTGGAACTCTTCCAGGCTCTCGTACACAGGCTCCTCTGACGACTCCGTCCTGCACACAGCAAACAAACCAAGTCAGACCAGGAGACACACAGGAAGTGACATACAGCGACTATCTTCAGTGTTTGTATAAAACACAGCCTGACGAAGGAGTGTCCAACCTTGAGATCTCATAGTCACGTATGCCTCTAACCATGGCTTGTCAATGTCCCTGCTGTGTGTCATCCCAGACAGGTCTTACCCATTGCTTCCATTGGTGCTGTAGTGTATCCTGGGTTCACTGGAGGCCAGTTTTAACAGCTCATTCCACTCCTTCTGCCACTCCTCCTCTGTGTATACCAGACCAGACTGTGGACATACAATCCGTTCAATGCAAGGAAACTGAAGTTTGGAACATTTCTGTGGACTACGTTATACATCGGTCTGTCTAAGAAAAAACCCACCTCTTTGTTCTGTTGGGTCTGTTGCCACCTCCACCTGCGTCTCAGGGACTCCCTCTCCTGGCCATGGTCCATCAATGCATACAGAGACTTCCGCAGCATCAGGTCACGGTCATGGAAGCCCCACATACCTTCAAGGCCGTCCAGACACACAACGTTAATAACAGCGGTCAACAGGAAAAGAAAAGCAGCGGTTCCATCCAAGCCTTAATCCAGTGGGACTCATGTTCTCAGCGAGCCTAGGGTGCCATACCGGTGGACGTAAGCTTCAGGAATATCCCGAATAAAGCCCTAATTCAGAAGACGGATTACCAGGCATTTAGCTACGATGTTTACATCTAATTTGGGTTCTAATTAATTGCCCTGGGCAAAGCCACCTCACCGGGACACTCAGGTGAAATGAATTTCCCTGCTTAAATTTGATCACAATTAGTAAAGGCCTTACAGTCGCAACAATGAAGTTGTCATAAGTCATTCAGAGGAGAACGACCTATAACACCGTTACTGTGGGTGTCCAATTAAGAGGCCCTGATACTCACCCAATGAGGCGGCGTGTAACAGGCAGTTCCCATCCCCACTTGTTGCCAGAGGTAACAGACTCTGACAGTTAGGTCCCACTCGTGTCCACCAATTGAGTCGGCCTTAAGGTTGAACAAGACAGTTTGTTAAATAGATACACAATTTTAAAGCTTTCAAACGAAACCTCAAACTGAATGAAATCCGTTGAAATGTGACTGGCAGTGGAATATCTGCCGTTAAACTCACCGGCATGTTCCAAGGCCACCATCATTGACTGCTCGATGAGGTCCCTCTCGATGAAGCCGCGGAAGTCATCCCGGTACACAGTGAGGTCAGGCAGCTGGAAAGTGCACAGCGGGGTGTCCAGAAGGGGCTCACTGTTGCTGCCACCGGTACTGGAGACGTGAGACCGAGCCAGAGACACGATGGTGGAGCTTGCATGGGAGATACCCCTCGATAGGCGCTTCTCTGTGGCTGCGGAGTGAAGAAGCACAAACGAGAACAATGAGTTTTAGTTGGGGGGTGAAGCAAACAAGGAAGATGACGCTGGAGAACGTTTGACAAAGAGAACAAGTGAACTAGTAAAAGAGGGGAAGAGAGCCTTCGAGTTACATCAGAATACAGTAACACAGAAAAAAGAGACAGTTCATCACAATACAGTAACACAGA